>JAKTWO010000006.1:0-253466 GCA_030582055.1 Wickerhamiella lipophila | reverse complement strand
ATCACAAACAGTGACAAGAATTGAAATATGCTACTAGCTAATAGTAAGGCAGCTCAAGAGTTCATTCATACCTCTGTCCACTTCAACCCCACTATACTTGATGGAATTTTGGGGAATTGATCGTTCACGTGTTTCTTTACGTCTCAAAGCGCTCGAGCGTATAGGTAAATTGGATATCGAAAGCCCAAGCGGTGAGCTCAAGCGCCTCAGTGCAGCACTTTCCACCCCAAGGATGGCCGACGCTCATAAGCTTCCAATGAATAAAAAAGAGTACGAAGTCTTGCTTGTTTTGGCTACAAATGCCTCAGGAGCACGCGGGCCCGAGAGACCTGTTCTTGCTCATCAGCTTTCCACTTATCTGGTAGAGTTCCTCGACACCAAGATGGCCTCGAGTGGTGCCCATTATGATACCGCTCCTTGGCATACTGCCACAAAGGCTCTTACAATTGCTCTTCTCGAAATAGGAGACCAGCAAGTGTTCCAGCAATACCTGAGCCGTGCTCGTGAGCTATGGGAGTCGCGCCTCAGCAACGATGACCTGGTTCCATTTGCGTTTTCTCTGCGCGGGTTTTTCGAGGGTTTGGCTAGCGGTAAGCTTAGCTTGGAAATCGCTATAATGGTTTTTGACTGGGCTCGTGAATTCCTCACTATGGATTTTATGTCTTCGCTACACGCATCCTTGGCAGCTGCTGAGTCGCACTTCACTCGCGAAAACCTCGGTGTTAACCTCGAAATTTTGCGCATCTTCAGCAATGATACTCTAGCGTTCCCCGGTCCTACCCAACTGGCCATGTCGGTTGCAGATTTCACTCGCAGGGCTACTCGTGGAGTCGTGGGAGGGCTCGATTCCAACACTCTAAGTGCTTTGCTAGCTACTGATTCATATAATCCAAAAGGAAACCCTGCCCCTGAGGTGTTGAACTCAGGCTTTCTCCAGAATTTGGCAGTCTACGCCGCGGAGCAGGTTCAGATCATCGAAAGCGGTTTTGAATTTCGTATTCAAGAGTTTCCCCACCTGGTTCCACTCAGTGCTCGCAGCATGTGGTACTACTTTGAAACGATTGGTGCTGGTGTCTATTATCAGCTCTTCAGCCGCGAAAAAGCTGACTCGATTGTCTCAACTGCTATGGAATCTGACCAGGTAGACTCGCGTGATGATGCACACCTTAATCTAATCCGTCTAGCAATGATTTCGCGGAGTGGTGACGAATCTCAGGTTGCCCTTCTGATCAAGAGCCTCTGTGGCTATTTGGGTGCTGTCTCTCCTGATACCGCTTCTCAGGTGGGAACGATGTTTGTCTCGGGAATTCTGCGTCAACCCCAGTCTCTATTGGTTTCCACTATCTACACGTTGATCAATTCCCTGAATATAGATGAGTATATGCTCAGAAAGCGCCAGTACGAGCTCAGCGTGCGTAACCATACCTCTGCTTCTGCTGCCTCTACTTCCCTTGAAGATAATCAGGAGCCCTTCGGCAAATTCTCTGCATCTGTTCTCCATGCTGTCGTCTCTATGGTTATTGCTTACCAGGACCCTCAGGTACAGGCGCTCGCTATCACTGTTCTCAGTCAAAAATATAACTCTGTGTCCACCACCTTTGATGTTCAGGTACTGAATGCGTCTGCTCTTTTGGCCCCCCATACTAGTGGTCGTGAATTCGAGTCCGTTATGAGCCTGATTGACCATGCTGAGCATGATGCTTTCGAAAAGCGAAAGACAAACATTGTAGAAACTGTTGAAGCTGTTCGCATTGAAATTTCTAAAGCTCTTCATTCTACTAGTGGTCCTGTTTATAATGCGTACCTCATGCACCTGCTGAATATTATAGTTGGGAAGGGTGATACCCCTGATATTCTTTCCAGAGGGGGTAGTGAACGCAAGGCTAGTGATGACTTGTCTCAAGCAGCTAAGGAAGCAACACTTTTGTTTGCTCCCCTGGCCGAGCTTTTACCCAAAGTTAGAGAGACTCCTCTCCTCACTACCGATCGCGCTATGATTAACAAGTTCCGTGATGTTTGGTTAAATTTGGCAGTCTTGGGATTCTCCCACCAAACTGAGTGGACACCAGCTCAAAAAAAAAACCTCACCATCATCGCAAGAAGCACTCCCCCGCTTGTCTTGGAGTCAAGCACTAATCAGGTCGATTCTGACTTGGAGTTGAACCCAGTGTTACGTCGGGGATCTACCCAGAGCAATGTTCACGCTCAGCGCAAAATTTTGGGCCGCTTTTTTGATCGTGAAGTCCGCACAATGTCCTTTTTGCGGCTTATGTTCATCTCGGCCACCATCTTCCTAGAGAGTTTCCGAGCAAATGCGGGTATAATTTCGCGTCTGCCCCATTATTTTGGTGACCCTGAGTTCCGTTACGGTACTGGACACCGCGAGATGCATAAAATTTGTATGGACTGTACTACGGAGTATATCAATGCTGCCACTAATCGTCGCCCGGACCACCCCGAGTTTGACTTGGAAGTGATTGCCGATCAGCTCCGCCAAGTTTTAATTCTGTGCTGCCATCGTGTTGATGCTATTCGCATATCGGCGTATGAGGTCGCTAATGCCCTCATTTCTCGTATCCCATCCTCATTATGCCATAAAACCTCGATGTTTGCCTTGCTAGATTTACTCACACTGATGTGGCAGTCTTGTGTTGATGCTGAGGAGGACGAGTATGAGCCCCGTAGTACTTTTGTATCTGCTCGCTCTAATGTTGAGATCCATTTGAGTGACCTTTATGATATGCGTCGCCATGCTCTGAAGCAGCTCCTCAACTCTGCGCGTAAGTGGTGCAAGGAGGTTTTAGTTATTATGCCGGATGACTTCAAAAGTATTCTCACTTTTTACCTTGACGATCTCGAGACTGATAACCAGTCCTCTGATATTTTCGATTCGGTTGCCCTCGGTCGCTCATTTGCTTTGGAGCTCGGAGGTACTATTCCCAACGCAGACAACATTTTGCCTTCCAGCCACCGTGGCTTATCCAGTATTAATCCCGATAATCTGGCCGACGGTACCTCTGGGTTCTTGAGCCAATACCTCAGTCTCAGTGAGTACAACACGCGGTGTGATTATGGTCAGGCTGATGGCGAACTCAAGAAGGAGCTAATCGATGAATACAATAGACTCTCAACCAAAATGAATCCCAAGCCCTCGGATATATCGGCCCAGCAACTTCGTAAACTGTATGTGCGTAGCGCTCAGTACGTTTCCAGCTATAACCCTGTGGGTCTTTTTGTGGCGAAAAACGCAGTTCATGTGCCTTTCCGCTATTTCTCTGGTAAAACCATGAAGGTTGCTGTTTCCTTTTGGTCTTGGATGTTTAATGAAACCCCTGAGCTACGGATGCCTATTATGCAAGAGGTAGCAGATCACTGGACTCGCTCTATAGATCGAAAGCTTGGACTGTTCAATCGGTCCAACGATGATGAAGACCCCATGTATGCCGAGATGCACTACTCACCCACTGATAAAAAGGAGATCGATCACAATGTTCGCCGAATCGAAAAGCAATACGAGCCTGGCGCACATCTAATCTCTTTTTTCAAAAGCGGATTTCATGCCTCTGTTTGCATGCAAGGTACTGAGTATATAGATTTATTTGCCCGCATTATTCACCGGGCAATGCAAGGGTTGATTAACTGTGGTTCACTTCACCCTTTGGCCCGCACCCTGCGTATGGAGCTGATCAAACTGGGTCTTGATGTCCTTACTCAGTACCGTCGCCAACGGCCCCGTGAGGCCAAGCTTTTACAGGAGTCGCTTATCAGTGCCGCCCTGAGCTGGTATAATCAAACTCTGAAATGGGCATACGGCGGTAACTTGATTCAGCAGCGTAAAGATATGAACTTGCTTCGGAGTCTTATTCGCCGCTTTACTGTTGCTTTTAAGGCGAACACACCTCCTCAAGTTAGCCTTTTGCTTTACTGTTTAGAAGAGGAACTTAACCGTCTTGAGGTTTGGTATGACCCTCTCGGTAAATCAGGTGATGGTCGCTTTACTATCACTAGCGAAATCGTCGAGACTGCATGGAGCGTTAATCCTGAAATTGCTGTGCATTTGTTTGAACGTAACTACGATACCCGTGCTTTTCAAACCATCGTTAACCGGGTTGTTCGTGAGCCCCTCAAGGTGGTGCGCGTCCCCAAAGCTTTATCCTTTTTTCTCGAAGTTACTAGCAATACTGATGGTCGCTTCATTCTATACTGGGCCCAAGCTTCACCCCTCGAAAGCATCAACTTATTCAACGTGCCCAAATCCACAAATACATCATTTATTTTCCAGTATGCCATGCGGTCGCTTGAATCTAGCCCTATTACTACCTGCTTCTTTTATGTTCCGCAAATTGTACAACTATTACGCCATGATGCAGATGGTTATGTGGAGGAGTATATTTTGGAGGCTGCCAAGTTCTCGCAATTATTTGCCCACCAGATCATTTGGAATATTTTAGCCAATAGATACCGCGGCGATGATGGTAGCGACCCTGATCCTATGAAACCCACCCTGGATCGTGTTGTTGATCTCATGAAAGAGGGGTTCTCCCAGTCAGAACGCGATTTCTATGATCGTGAGTTTGGCTTTTTCAACGAGGTTACTGGCATTTCTGGTAAGCTTAAGCCGTATATCAAAAAGAGCAAGGCCGAGAAGAAGGCCAAGATCGATGAGGAGATGGCCATAATCGAAGTCCCTGAGGGTGTTTACTTGCCTTCTCACCCACTGGGTACTGTGGCAGATATCGACCGTGATAGTGGCCGTCCTCTCCAATCCCACGCTAAGGCTCCTTTTTTGGCTAAATTCAAGATCAGGGCTGAGCAAACTGAGTTTGACAGTAGAGGCGAATCTCACAAGGTCACCAACGAGTCTTGGCAAGGTGCCATTTTCAAGGTCGGTGATGATTGTCGTCAAGATGTACTTGCCCTACAGATCATTTCAGTATTCCGCAATATCTTCAATGCTAGTGGCCTTGACTCGTTTGTTTTCCCCTATAAGGTGACTGCGACTGCTCCTGGCTGTGGTGTTATTGATGTGCTCCCTAATTCAATTTCCCGTGATATGCTCGGTCGTGAAGCGGTAAATGGCTTGTATGAGTGGTTCATTACCAAGCATGGCGGTGAAGATTCAATTGCGTTCCAGCGGGCTCGTAACAATTTTGTCAAGTCAATGGCTGCCTACTCCATCATTACATACCTCTTACAGTTCAAGGATCGCCACAATGGTAATATCATGTATGACGATGACGGACATGTCATTCATATCGATTTCGGTTTTTGCTTTGAGATCTGCCCTGGTGGAGTAAAATTCGAGGCAGCCCCCTTCAAGCTCACTAAAGAGATGGTCGCTGTCATGGGTGGAAGCCCCAATACTCAGGCCTATAAGTGGTTTGAAGAGCTCTGTGTTAAAGCTTTCTTATCTTGTCGTCTGTATGCTGAGGATATTTGTCAAATGGTTAGGCCTATGCTCGAGAGTGGCTTACCATGCTTCAAGGGTGAAACTATCAAGAAGCTCAGAGGTCGCTTTGTCTTGCAGAAGACCGAGCGCGAAGCAGCTCAGTATGTTCGTGGATTGATCCGTAAAAGTTACGAGTCTACCTTCACCACTGTATACGATGAATTCCAGCGCATCACCAATGGAATTCCCTACTAGGCGCTCACATGCTATGGTTGATTAAATGATATTAAAGTTACTGAGATTACTGAATAAATTACAAAAGTCATATTAGAATAAAACTGGGCTACTGTCCCCTTCGCTCGAGTCTGTGTCTGACGGAGAAGACGAGTTGGTTGGCTTGGCCCTGCGCTTTCTGGGTGATTTTAGAGGTGAGCCGCCAGCGACACCACCATCACAAATCATCCTTGCTTTATGGCGTTGCATTGCATCCATTCTTGTAAACCCCTTTCCGCAGGGACATACAAATTGCCGAGTAGTTTTGTGACAGAGTTCATGGCGTTTGAGGTCATGAGGCCGAACAAATGATGCGTCACAGCTATCGCAAATATATGGCCTGTCGCACAAGTGTGTTTGAATGTGAGATTTGAGATTGTATTTGCGACGGAATAGTCTTCCACAATGAGGATACAAGCATTTATAGGTACCATCATCTGGACCAGAGATAAACTCATCAACTGTGCCCGGAGGCAAACACGATTTGCGCTTTGTTTTGAGCTCGCCCATAGATCTCTGACTTCTAATAATGCGATCACTCTCTCTGTGAACCTCCACCGGAATTGTGAGAACGGGCTCCCATTGAAAAGCCTCATCACTTTCGGTTTTGACATCTACTATCTCTTGCTGGTGCTGGTGCTGGTGTATATGATGGCTGGCTGTATCAATAATTCCCAAAGAGTCAACACCGGTAAGTTGTGGAGCAGGTCTGAATGTAGGGCGCATATATGGACTTCCAGGCGGAGAAGAGGGTAAATCCATCATTGGGGGTGCATTAGAAGGACTAAAAAGCTGTCTGTTATCATGTAGAGCAGGTGTTTTAGGGCTGAAGAACTCGGGAGACGGACCATTTTGAAACACAGGTGTGCGATTACGGTTTCTGACTGGAGAACTCTGAGGGTGAGGCTCATCATGAAAACTGATGTGTGCAGGTTTGATGGGTGAGCTCCAAATTTCAGGCATGGGTGGATTTTTCCGCGGAGAAGACCATGTGTTTTCAATCGTCGGCTCAGGCTCATAATAATCAAAGCTGTTGTACTTGAGCTGGCGATGCATAGAGAAGGGAATCTCCTGTGGAGGCACATTATTCAAAGATTCGTAGTGATCATTCTCGGATATCCCTAAATCCTGTACCCTGTTTAGTGTGCTCTGTAGTCTTTCATCATAGGCTGTATAATCAGTGAGGAAAGGCTCGAAATCTTCATTTGGTAATGGAACTGAGCCAGGTTCAGAACAGACACCTTGATCGAGCTCAATGTCAATACCAAGGTACTGTGCTTGGGAAGGGATCTGAATATGTCGGCTTTGGTGTGGGAGTGGCTGTTGCTGCTGTGGTTGTAGCCAGAGACTATTCATTTGCGAGTCTTTGTTTTCGAGCGGCTTGTCAAAACAGGCCCGCGGCATGAAGAGGCGCTTTAATACAACTGCAAAAAGTGTCCTAATTTACCCGATTCGGTAAGAAGTAAACAAACCTGCATGACAATGAACGGGTGCAGCCCGCTTAGGCAAATGTAAACAAACCTCAATGGGATAAGAATTTCAAATCAATCAATAACTTATTCGCAACGAAGAAAAAAGTCTCTGGTGGCCCAGACTACTTTAAGAAGCCACCACACATCATGCTTCTGAGATATATCTCTATAATAGAGCGCGCTGTTGACCTAAAAAGCTTCCTTGCATATAGTGATTGCCCCAAAGCTCGCCTAAGTCAGCCCTAACCTCGGCGACATTGCTTCATGTATATGTGAGTCCGCCAGGACAGCTAGTTGTGTGAACAAGAGGCGTTCAAATTATCAGACAGTCACTGAGATAGGAGCGTTTATATCACATGGGGGCTTTTGAGATACCTCTTACTGAAATTGAGCCGGTCTAAGCGATTGAAATCTGTTTACGTCGACTGGTCTTCAAGCATCAACTAGCGTTGCGTGGAGAAATATTTGAGTCGCCACTCAATCTGCAATCAGCACCCTGTGCATGCACATCAAATCATACGAACACATAAAAAAGCACTATTGGAGTTTCTGAAATGTCACCGGCTAAGTTATTTGGGATTACTGATGGCACGTAATGAGCCTAATCATAGGTTTTTGCCTGAGTCCATGTCTTTGTCCAAGCCCTCATCGCTAACGGCATTTGCTCCTCAGGTAATTGGCAGAGCTTTTAATCATAGCCGCCTTAAGCGTAGAGGTAAACAAAGCTTTTGCGCACCTATGAAGTAATACATTCTGATCAACACAACAAATTATATGATACATACAATACCAAATTTAGCCCATGCGTTCGGCGACAGTGAGACAGATTACCAGATATGAGTCGAGTCGAAAACTAGACCTGTATACTTCAAGATAAACTATTTTCAGGCCCAAATGTAATATTAAATATCCATGCCGAAGGTATAATTACACCTAATTCCGTTTCTTCTCAAAAGCCAACAAATTTCTAGGAGGTATGCGACCCTACTCCAGCCAGCAGCCTCGAGCCCATTGGTGCCTGACAAGTAGTTGGTGCGAGGGACTAAAGAGGTCGGTATTTATGGCGACTAAACCCATAATACCATTCAATTGGTAAGTCTCCGATAGAATATACCCCATCTTTAATTCAGCTTGGCCATCCCCACGAGACTACCATGTATTGGCAACATAACAAGCACAAAAAATGATTATGTAATGCCCAATCAATTCAGTGAAAATAGCCCTGCCATTCCGGCTCTCTCCAACATAATGCTTAGAGGTGTTAAATCGCATGCGCTCAGAAATGTTCGCAGTGCTTTGTTGAAACGTGTCAATGCTAGTGCTTCTTCCGGTGTATGCGGAAGTGCCGCTGTCCGCAGTTTCTCTATGAACGGCCGTGCCAGCCTCCCCCGTCCTCAGCGCTTCTCCCGGGCTCAGTTTGTCGCCAAGCGCGGTTACGCCGAGACCGTCAAAGTTCCTGAGATGGCTGAGAGTATCACCGAGGGTACTCTTACCAGCTTCAACAAGGAAGTTGGTGATTTTGTTGAGGCCGACGAGGAGGTTGCTTCCATCGAGACCGACAAGATCGATGTATCCGTAAACGCCCCTTACGCTGGCACTATTTCCAAGCTTTTGGCTTCCCCTGATGATACTGTTGAAGTTGGCCAGCCCCTTTTCGAGATTGAGAAGGGTGATAGTGGCGCCAGCTCCGCACCCAAGGAGGACGCCCCCAAGGAGGACGCCCCCAAAGAGAGCTCTAAAGAGGAATCCAAGAAGGAGGAGAAGCCTAAGGAGCAACCCAAGGAGAAGCCTAAGGAGCAACCCAAGGAGCAGCCTAAGGAGCAACCCAAGGAGCAGCCTAAGGAGCAGCCCAAGAAGGAGCCCAAGAAGGAAGAGAAGCCCAAAGAGCAACCCAAACAGTCTGCACCCTCCACTGGTGCTTTTAGCCGTAACGATGAGGCTATCAAGATGAACCGCATGCGTCTCCGTATTTCTGAGCGTCTTAAAGAATCGCAGAACACTGCCGCATTCCTCACGACTTTCAACGAGGTCGACATGAGCAGTGTCTTGAACATGCGTAAGGATTACAAGGATGAGATTCTCAAGAAGACCGGAATCAAATTTGGTTTCATGGGTCTCTTCTCTCGTGCCAGTGCCCTCGCTATTAAGGAGGTTCCTGCCATCAATGCATCTATTGAGGGTCAAAATATGGTCTACCGCGACTATGTTGATATCTCCATTGCTGTAGCCACTTCCAAGGGTCTCGTTACGCCTGTTGTCCGCAATGTTGAGAGCCTCGATGTTCTCGGTGTTGAGCAAGAGATTGTTAACTTGTCCGTAAAGGCCCGCGACGGTAAGCTCAGTCTCGAGGACATGGCCGGCGGTACTTTCACCATCTCCAACGGCGGTGTCTTTGGCTCTCTGTTCGGTACCCCCATCATCAATTTGCCCCAGTGCGCCGTTCTTGGTCTTCACGGCGTCAAAGACCGCCCAGTCGCAGTCAATGGTAAGGTTGAGCTCCGTCCTATGATGTACCTCGCCCTCACTTATGACCACCGTATTGTCGATGGCCGTGAAGCCGTCATCTTCCTCCGCACTGTTAAGGAGCTCATTGAGGACCCACGCAAGATGCTCCTCATTTAGTTTGATATACATGTCAAGTTAGAGCCTTCAAATAAATTAACTTTGTTTTTATGCTAAATACACACTGGGCCTGCGATGGTCTGCATTTCATCAGTCAATTCATCTTGGACTAGTCCTGTCATTGTTTTCATATCCGCCTAGAATGGAATAGGGGCTCGAATTACAGATTAATCACTTGCTAGCTCTATTGAATATTTAATTCTTTGAAATATCTCCAAAACAATGCAAACTTCTCGTGCGAGTAGGCGAGGCAGTCAAAGGCTTCCTCCTGAGGTTCAGCTACAATGTCAGCTTCCGCTTGGCTCTCTTTTTGCCATTCTTGGAACTCATATACACCCTTTGATGATAAAGCTTTGTCGATGCGCTCTAGTTTAGCCTCAACATCTTTGGGAGCTTGGATAACTCCCCAGATTGCCCACAGGAGTGCGGGAGCTGGTAGCCAATCGTATACCTCCTTGTGAAGGCTTTCGATAGCAGGGTCCAGAATTTCCTCGTCTAAAACAGCAGCATAATGCTCAACATAGCTGGTGAGGAATCTAGACTGTTCTTCGCGGGTTGGGTATCTGTCTGTCCAGATATGGTGTGGGTAAAGAGGGTGGTGATAGTCCGACATCCATTCACAGAAATGGTTTGCGATATCGTATGCCCTTTGATTTGCGCCAGCATATTCGAAATCGATAACAACCAGCTGACGATGCTCATTTTGTGGCTTCAAAAGCGGAGATCCTTTGGGAGGGTCTACCCTGAGAATGTTACCGTATTGAGTATCGTTATGACAGAATACAAGCTTTTTGAAATAATCTTCACCATATTTGCCCTTTAAATAAGCTTCGTATGCATCAATAGCACTGAACAGCGTGGGAAAGTCGGATCCAACATGTTGATTGATATACCCAGGGTTTCCATTGGATAGCTCCACTAAGCGGGCCAGAAATGTCTCCTTCCATTTTCTCAGATTTTCAAAAACCACAGGGCCTTGTTTAATTTGGTCTTTGCTTATGCTTATATGCTCATGAAGGTCCCGCATGCGCTTGGCAATCTGGATACTGGTATCTGGGTTCCTGAGGTCCTCTTTGGTGAGAGCTTTAGCATTTAGAAACTGCTCAAAGCGGCCATTTGTGAAAGTACCCAGTAATCTTGCGCCAATGTTATGGCGAGTGAGCTTCTCCACTACTTTAAGCTCCTCATCACGATCGATCAATATGCCCACTTGAAGTCCATAAACTCGCAGTAACAGCGGTTGCGGTAATCTGTGGTGATATGGGCGGCCTTCGTATTCTCGTTTAATCCGCTCTTTCATATAACTTGGGGGGGAAACCTTATAAACTGCGTTGGTAAGTGCCCCACTGATACGATCCATTTCGATTCCATCGCTCATATCTGGCTGCACATGGCTCCATCCATTAATTCTGAGGGTATGAATGAGACGGAGTGTATCCTGTTTGAAGTACTCCTCGGGCATGGAGTTGTCTAGTAACTCATCAACGTTAGCGATCGGGGGGGCGCCACTTTCCTCGTCACTTTCCCCACCACTGCGACTACTTGTACTATCTCTGCTACCTCTACGGCGAACTCTTGGCCGGTGGACACCCGAATGGGAAAGCATCTCGAATATGCCCATTATGCAATTATGAAGGTGACAAACCAACGGGGCGATGCACCACAAAATAACTCATCCTAACTGCTAGGGACACCGAAACCGTCGGTGCTGATCTGAATATATCGACATTTGAGCACTGTGAGAGCTTTGGTACGCTAGAAAAGGCTGTACAAACTCAAATAGTTAATAATTGTGAATGTGGTGCAGACTAGTCAATATGCTATGATGCGGTACGATATTGCCCATGCAGGTGTGTGTGCAAGTACTTGGGCTCCACTCGATCTCTTTAAATTGATTTTAGAGACTACAGTCATCTGAACTGTGGTATATATGCCCATTACTCGACTAAAAGAGTATGTATGCATGTGGTATGCGCACGGCCACATACCATCTGCACCACTATCTCTCAGAGGTACGAACGTCATTAGGGGCACTGTGAGGAAAATATGAATTTTAAAAATTGGCAGAAGCTGTATAATTCTATTGATTCTCTATTTATAAAATGCTGCTGCCATGTGCTAGCGAAATACAACCCATCGTGGTAATTGATATGGGGCTGTCAAAAACTGATGAGGATCTTGGTCAACGACGCTGCATCCAAGTTTGCTCACTGGGGTGGACATGGTGAGGGTTGTGGCCATGAGATGCAGCAGCTGGGTACATACCCCAAGGAGTTTGGAGGTAATACATGGGATAAAAATCTGAAGAAGGGCTTACCTTCATCTTCTCGCCCTGCTTGAACCCCGTATTCTCCTTGTTTGGAGGAGAATTCCCGTGCCACTTGGTATTGAAGTTATTACCCTGGTTTTTGTACCTGCTTCTGGATTCGAAACTTTTCTGAGAGATACGGTTGTTAGAGAATGGGCTGTGGATCTTAAAGGTATTACTCTGTTGCATGTGATTAGGAGGTGGGGCCAGCTGGGGACGAATTTTGCGCTCTTCTCTACATTGCACGTGAATAGTACGGCCCTTCCATAGGGTATGATTTGTGCGCTCAATAGCCTGAACAACTGATAGGCTATTGCCATACCGAACAAATGCGAAAGCATCACTGGATGTCTGCTTGCGGATAATCTCAACGCCCATCACCTCACCAAATTTGCCAAACTTCGACGAAATTTCGTCCTCTGTAACATCATACGAGAGCTGGCCAACGAATAACTGATTAGAATCAAAAGAACGAGACTGCTGAGATTTCGAGTTTGCGACATTTTGAACCCAGTAAACACGAAAAGGTGTGTTTTCTTGGAGACCAGTGAACGCACGGGCAGCATCATCTCTGAATGCGAATCTAGTAAACATGCCTCCGCCTGGTGTGCCTTCAAACTTGACAATATTCTCGACCTCTCCGTAACGGCTGCATAACTCAGTGGCGATACTGTAAGTAACCTGCAGATCAGGCCTATCCGAACAGATCAGAACAGTACGGTTGACACGAGCAACCTCACAGCGTACCTCACGGCCATTCAGAGTGCTGCGATGTCCCAGCTTGAGAGCACTTTCTGCGTCTTGCTCACTACCATACTGCACAAACGCATAAGGCCGGTTTTTGGGGTCGCGTAGCACTTTAACGCTGAGAATAGTACCGTATTCAGCAAAGTGGGTACGCACACTAGTGCAAAGCTGATCATCTGTGTGCTGAGCAGCTAAACTGGCAACAAAGACACAATAAGCGGGACGGTGTTTGACTTGATCTAGCTCATCATCATTATCGCTCGATTCAGAGCCAAAAGAAATATTCTGGAGAATTTTTTGAGGTGTTGACGTTGTGGTGAGTCCCACATCATGGGATTCAATGTCTCCGCCAGCATTCTCATCACAGGCAGAGTCGTCAGAAAGCTCGTAAAATGCAGTATTTGGGTCTAGCCAACTTTGGTTGTTCATCATAGCTATCTTGGTATATAGACCCATTATCAGGGGTACAGGTGCTCAATATATAGAGCTACCTGCATGGACCGACTACTGCATGTACTGCGAGTATGGCCAGCTACTAAGTGGGACCCGCTCAGTAAAGCGCGCAATAGTGTTCAAAAATTCAGTCTTATGCATAAGTTTATCTACATATTTTTATTATGACAATGGCTCCATAAGCGCTCTTTACAAGCATGTCCGAGGTACAAGGTCTCTGCAGGGCAAATGTGACAGACGACATTTTCAGCATGGAAATCACGCATTGGCAGGCACGGTCCGCTTGAACCTGAGCAAAATATGTTCAATAACGTGTGACATGCCCTTTCTTGACTTGTTAATTCGATTTATAAATGCATCTTTACTCCAGGTTTCCACGCGCTCTTTAATACCAAGCTGTAGGCCTGAATTGAAAAGAACCCGATGATTCACCACTGTTTTGTTTCCGCTTCCGCTTCGGGTATAGATAGCAATATCGTCAACTCTCAAAATCTTACGGTGATTTATATTTCGAGTCCAGCTTTTCAATGTTCCTGCAATTGGATCCACAATCGATGTTTCTAGGATCCATGAGTCTGTGACGCTACCGATCACCGCACGTGCCCACCATGGTAGTGATCCCTGTTTGTGTACCAGGCGATCTATACAGAGTTGATTTTGTTGGTTGATTTTGGATGAAATTGTGTCGATAGAGACCACTCCCTTGGAGTAGGGGTTTGGGTACTTGTTGTAATAAGCTGTGGATGTGAGAGCAAAATCATAGGCATATTCGTGTGAAGAATCATAGAGTGTAACCATTTAGAGAAAGGGGCAAGCAGATTCACACTGACCTGTAATTGCAAAGCCGTTTCAATGGGAGGGTCTCTATCAGGTGTACCTCTAATTATGTAACCCACGCCTAGCCTTCCGCATCCACGCTGCCAATGAGCCTTCACTTTACTCCATTTAAAACGTTTGCGGACCCAACGTTTTTCAGCAAACTCGGTCAACATAAGCTTGATAAAGCTAAATTAGAAGAATTGAATGTCCCTATCCATGGCTTCACTACAAATCCAGTCTCTGCTAACAAGGTACCCGGCGTCCATTTTTCCGATAAATCCTTTGATCTGAGCCCGCTAACTGGACATAGCGGTAACAAATATGCTTTACAAGGTACTATTCTTAATTACAATACCATTGAGAGATTCAAAGAGCTGGATAAAGCCAAGTACATCGCTGATGCGGCTGCAGAGATTCAAGACCTTATTGACTCAAAAGAGATATTCGAAACCCCTGCGAGGCTTGCTTGTTTCTTAGCAATCTCGTACTCTGACCTCAAGAAATATATTTTCTATCACTGGTTCTGCTTCCCATCTTTACCGTTCCAAAGCACTGTCAATAATATTATTTATGAGCCTGATCACCACCTTGACAGGGTCATTGAGTCACATAAGAATGCTGCTTATGATTCAGGTATCTTTTTTATGTTGAATTACCATATCGATCACTGGGAAACGCGTCATCTCCGCAGCCTCAATTTCCATTCCAAACGAGTGACAGTGGGTATAGTCGAATTTGGGTCCACTGGGGGCTTACCCTGGCATTTTCGCAACTTCTGTAGTGCTCTCAGACCATTCTTTGAGCATGCATTAGTTTATGTTTACTCACAGGCCCCTAGTGGTAGTTACTGGGTCGATGTCGATTTGCGCAAATCGAGCACGAACGAAGCTCAGGTTCTGGGGTGGGAGCGTAACTCAAAGGGTAAGCTGGCACCCAAAGTGAGTGACATGGGCTCTCTTCAAGATCCTTTGCAGCTCGCGGACCAAGCCGTAGACCTTAACCTCAAACTAATGAAGTGGCGTGCCGCTCCAGAGATCGATCTGGATGGATTGAGAAATTCAAAATGCCTGCTTTTAGGTGCAGGAACGCTTGGCTGCTATGTTTCACGAGGTCTTTTGGCATGGGGTGTTAGGCATATCTCGCTAGTAGACTCGGGTAAAGTTTCGTATTCTAACCCGGTTCGACAGCCTTTATTTACACTCGAAGACTCAAAAAATGGTGTTCCAAAAGCTGAGGCTGCTGCGAAAGCTCTAAGAGATATCTTCCCCGGGGTAGAAGCCCGTGGATACCAGCTAGAGATCCCCATGGCTGGTCACCCCATCACCAATGAGACGGAGCAGCACAATGACTATGAAAAACTCTGCAAGCTAATCGATGAGCATGATGCTATTTTCTTATTGATGGATTCCCGTGAGTCTCGTTGGCTTCCTACTGTCTTGAGCCAGGCCAAGCAAAAACTGGTGGTGAACGTGGCTATTGGCTTTGACTCATATCTGGTTATGCGTCACGGTGTCACTGGTCAAAATGATCAGCGTTTGGGCTGCTATTTCTGTAATGATGTTGTCGCCCCTATTGACTCGGTCTCTCGGCTATCACTCGACCAAATGTGTACCGTCACCCGCCCAGGTGTCGCAATGATGGCTGCCTCTCAAGCAGTAGAATTATTGGCAAATATATACCAGTCTCCGAAAAAAGAACAAGCTTCACATGATGAAGAAACTATCTTAGGCAAGGTTTCACACCAGCTGAGAGGGTTCATGAGGTCACACGACATCATGAATATTTGGGGTCCTGCTTTCCCCAGCTGTTCTGCTTGTAGTGAGGGTATCGTAGACGCATGGAACGAGGATGGTTGGAATTTCGTGAAGTGTGCCCTCAATGATAACAACTATCTAACTGATCTGAGTGGTTTAGGGCATTTGCAACGCGCGACCGAGGATCTTGATCTAAGCGAGGACGACGGAGATTTAGAGTAGTTTTCATCCAATTGCTAATATATCCTCGGCTTATTTTGATCTTCTCTCTGGCTTCTATATTCTTCCTCAGCTCGCGCTCAAGTTATAGCATTTTTATATATTTCATTTATACCTGGCTTTCCATTATCTAAGTCCCCACAAGGACATAGTAAACACTGTCTGGCATGGATGAGAACTTCGCGACATATTTACCCGTTTTTGGAGGGGAAACCCTGGACAAAGTCCCAATAATTGCCCAGGTTCATCACATTCGTCAACTAGTTACTGAACACGTGGATGCAAGCATTAAATATGATCAGCTCAAAGCACCTCAGATCTATAACCATCTTCTCAAGCCAATCATAGAGAGGATTGTAAAAATAGGTCTAAATGGTGGTACCATATACTGTTTGTTAGCCAACATCGACCAGTTTCAGAAGCAAGCCAACGAGGATCCTTCATCCGCGGGTCTGTGCAAAACGCGTGCTGCTTCATGTGAAATTATATGCACAAAACTTTTCAAAGAATATACGCAAATGCAGCTTTCAGAGGCTCTTATATTCGACTTTTACCCCCTTAGTGATGGTTCGGAAAACATGCAGATCCCTGCATGGCTTCGCATCTCGGCTATTGAACTCGCTATCCACACACAGTCCAAACACTTTCTTAGCCATCCGTCAGTTGTTGATCTTGTGAATGACCTATGGAATGGTAAGCTTGTATTTGATACTTATCTCAACAAGTCTCATCGTTTCAATTTCAACTCCCGTGAAGAGCTAGGACTGCTTGTACAGAGTCGTAAGGGTCTCGCACGAAGATATGAGTTCCAGAATGCAGGCTTATTCAAATTAAGTCGCCTTAGAGTTCCACGGTATAGATCGTTCTTTCGCACCCTCTCCATGGTATGCTTCTTGATTTTCTACTTTGAGCATAGTATACACATGCACAACAATGCTTATCGTCGGCTCTTCTTGCTCTATGGCTTAGGCCTGTGTCTTGATGAATTTGTGTACTTTTGGACTGTTCGTCCGAGTCTTCACCTCATGTCACTATGGAATATATGCGATGTTATCACGCTGTCATTGTTCACACTATACGCATGCCTGTGCCCATACTATCCGGTTCTAGCTAAAGATCTACTAGCCATGATGAGTATCACACTTGTTCCGCGTATTTTTGGATTCTTTGATGCTAATGAGAGTTTCAGTAAGATGCTTATGTCGGTAAGACAGATGTCGATCGACCTAGGCATTTCCTGGCTAGTTGTCACAATATTCTCGGTTGGTTTCTGGGCAGCTTTTTCCTTTAATTTCTCCAGAGACTCGCCACCCATGGTTGCGTACGATCTAGTCCGTATCATGTTTGGCTACACTGGAGCTGGTTGGGACCAGTGGGAGTCCTACCGGGTATTTGGGAAATTCAGCTTACTGGCTTATTTATTTTTGACACAATTCGTGGTTCGTCCCATTATTACGGCTGTTTTGAGTGATACATATAGTCATGTCAATGAAAACTCCACTCTAGAGTACAACTACTTGCGAGCTCTCAATACAATCTCCCAGCTCAAAACCGAGGCCAATGTGCTATTTTTCTTTGTACCGCCACTTAATATTCTAGAGTGGCTTTTATACCCCACCCAATACATCATGTCATATCATCGGTTCCTAATCTTGAACAGGACTATTCTCAAAATTACGCATTTCCCCCTTTTGCTATCTATTTTTACTTATGAGTCGGTAAGTTGGCGAGTGAACTCTTTGAAACATGTATCGCAGCAGCAGCATCGTGCTAATCTTGCGAAGAAAGTCGCCAGTCTTGAAAGCCTTAATACTAGCCATGTGCGCGGTCGTGGGACAGGTCCCCCCCAGGCACAACCACTGAATATGCGCGACAGTGTATCAAATATTCGCTCGGTAGGGACACGTTCCCGTGGTAGATTATTCTCAAATTACGCATTACTTGATGAGCTGTTCACCAACCCCATGCTTTCCGTAAAGTACGGCCAGTCTATCCCAGGAGTGGTTTTTGATGAGGCAGATGAGAGCATGTCAAGCACAATGAGCAATATAAATGAAGAGGCAGAGACTTCTGCTGGAACACTGCGTCACAGGCCTGTTGAATCTGTGGAAAGGCGCTTAGAACGACTAGAAGATACCACCGCTAGAATTGAAGGGCTGCTGGCACAGATCCACAAGGAGATGTCCAGGTCTAGATAATGGGACAAAAGATAAATAAATTATTCAATACATACTGAAGGAGATTATATGAGCTACTGTTTATCGTGCTCCTTCCAAATCTTGTGCTGATGGATAAACCACTCAGGCAAATCTTGTTTTGAGGGCAAGAGAACCGAAAGAGAGAGAGGGTTCTGCTCGCTGGGTTTATCCTCCTCTTGATTTTTTTCATCAAATATGATACACTCAGGCTCGATGATCTCTAAAAAGAGTTCATTTGCATAGCTAGCTCTTGTACCGGCCAATGCTGTATACTCGGCTAATACAGAGCTAAAAGCCCACTTTTGAAGCCTTCTTAGGACTCCCACAAGCATATTTGAGGCATCCACCAGAAGTATTGGGTGGAATTTCTTATCGAGAAGGATTTTGATTGCATCATTGTAGGTGCTGATGCTAACGTACTTCCACTCACTTGCCGGGCGCCACGGCTGGAGCCCATGATGATGAAAAACAATGTTTTGGGCTGTACAAAAGTCTTTAATTGTTCCTGTGGGGGATTCGGGATTCAGATAAAGAATTGACTTGAGATTGAGAGTCTCTATGAAAATAAGGTTTGCCTCACATATATGGGCTGCCCGGAAGATACCATCCTCAACACAGCCATATCCCTCGGGGATTTGATACATTTAGTCTACGCAGATGCAACTATCCAGGTGGAACCACAGGGTGACAAGAAGACTAAGAAAGTGAGGGGGTGGGTGCCCCAGAGATCCTTACCAAGCTACATATGAGTGAGGATAAGGCCGAGGACATGTGCCCGATCTGCCGGGCAAGTAGATATCTAAATCCAGATATGAAATTCCTTGTGAATCCAGAGTGCTATCACAAAATGTGTGAAGCTTGCGTGGATCGTATTTTCTCGGTGGGCCCAACACCCTGTCCATATAAAGGCTGTGGCCGTATTTTGCGTAAAGGACGATTCAAGACTCAGGTATTTGATGATCTCAAAGTCGAGAAAGAGGTCGATATCCGTCATAGGGTGTTCAAACTTTACAATAAGCGAGAAGATGATTTCGAGTCTGAGCAAGAATACAATAACTACTTGGAGCATATTGAAGACCTTGTATTTGATATAATGGCAGGTGGGTCTGCTCGTACCAAAGCTGAGGCTGAGATTGTAGAATACGAGCGTGAAAACAAGAAGGACATTCTCCAGAACGCTCTCAGGCAGCGTGAAGAGGATGCTGCTGGTGAGAAGATGCAACAATACGAGACCGAACGTCAGCGGAAGCTACACTTGTTGGCAATCGAGCTTCAGCAAAATGAACAAGAAGCTATGGCCGCTAAAGAACAAGAGCTGGTGGCTACTCTTGCGTCTACCAATGGTCGTAAGACCCGCAAGATTGTCCAGGACATTGAACAAAGAACACAGGAACATATTGCCGAATTGCGTAGAGCATACCATGAAGAAATCAATAAACCCCAGTACAAGAAGCTGTCTGGCCCTTCTGTTAAACGCGAGCAGCCTGTTGAGAGTATACCATTCACGCCTTTTGCTGGAGACCGTCAAATCGAGGAGTGGTCGCTCAGAGATAAGTACTTTGATCCTACAATGGATCGTGCCAATACAAGCTCCGTTAAGGCAGGTGGATTCTCTGTTAAAGGTGCGCAACATGAGGCCATCACCCTTGCATTTATGGGTATGACCGTGGATGTGCAGTTGGAGAAGGCCACCCTAGGCATTGAGCATGAATCAGATGCAGAGGTTAAATCTGAAGTCAAAAGAGAACCATTAGCCGTATAAAAAATTCGCGTGTACGTCTGTTTTTCTTTCTTATTTATTAATATACTGTTGAAGTTTAGAACTGATATGTACATTTGTTCATTGTTTGAGTAACTGCAGAAACTCGTCACGAGTACGCTGTCTATCTCTGAAACAGCCCAACATACAGCTTGTGGTAGTGCTTGCACCTGGCTTCTGAACGCCTCTCATCTCCATGCACATGTGAGAGGCTTCCATTACGACTGCTACGCCTTGGGGTTCGAGCATCTCCCATAATGCCATCGCCACTTGTTTAGTGAGACGTTCTTGAACTTGGAGTCTTCTGCTAAACATCTCGGCTATACGTGCCAATTTTGACAAGCCGACCACTCGGGATTTGGGAATATAAGCGATATGAATCTTGCCATAAAATGGGACAAGATGATGTTCACATAGTGAGAAGATATCAATATCCTTGACCATAACCATCTCGTCGTGGTCTTCATCGAAAACAGCGCCATTGATTACCTCCGCAATATTTTCCTGATAACCCTTGGTGAGGTCAAGCAGAGCTCTAGCGTATCGACCTGGCGTATCTTCAAGGCCTGGACGTTGCACATCTTCTCCTAATTCTTCCAAAATTGTGGCAAGGGCACCGGCAATCCGATTCTCTCTAGCCTTGGCCGCCTCTACATCTTCAATGGCTCTGGTCTTGGCACCAACACTGGGCCAGCTCAAAGCACTGATCTCTTTCGGTGGGTTTTGTGCTTTGCCTGAGAATTTTGCCCGATGTTCCTGATATTTGGGGTAATCTGATGGTGGTTTGGCCCCTACCGGTGACATGCTGAGTGAGAAGGGTGTAGATACAGAGATTGGGTGAACCAATGAGCAGTACGGTAATTCTCAGATTTACGGTTCTGAAAACGCTAAAGCCTAGCTAAAATATATACAAAATAGAAATCCTATCCTTCTCAACCCGTTGAGAGGTACAATACTATCAGTAATGTGTCACAGTGGTTTCTGACTGACAACAAACAGAGATGCGTGTATGTGGGGCTCAGGTCTGTTGGTTTTGACATAGTCAAGGGTTCAAAACTAAGCGATATGAGGTTCGAGCGTTGTTCTGTGGTAGCCAGAGAGTTATCTCAGTTCATTGCTCAAGAAAAGTTTCGAGCTTCGAACTAGATACTCACCAGCTCACTCCAAGTAGCTTCACCCTTCTGGAGAGCCTCTTTCATACTAGCCAAAACTTTAGGACCACCCATGACGTATTCACCATTATCAACCATAGTGCCTAGCTCTGCGAATAAGTCCTGATCATCGCTTGACTTGATCTTGGCGTATCCTTGAGTGGTGATACCTTTTTCGACCTCCTTTTTACGCTCTACCTGTGCTTTGCGCCCTTTCTCTTCTACTTCCCTTTTCGCGCGCTGTTGCTCCTCGAGCTTGATTCTTGCCTGCTCGCTACGCAGCTCTCTCTGAGCTCGCTCCTCGGCATTGATATCTCCATACATTTGCTCTTCGATTTCCTCTTGTTCCTTACGGGCACGGGCTTGCTGTTCCAAGTACTCGAAATAGTTCCTCCTTTGCGCTTTAATTGCCAGTGATTTAGCCTTTTTGGCACCAACCTCCCGATTCTTCCAGCTATTGAGCCGCGCGGGTTCTCCGTTCTCGGCTTGAGCTTGACGTTCAGCCAGAGCAGCTGCGGGGTCTCGAGGACTTTCTTGTGCTTCGTCCTCAAGTGCCTGCTCTTCGTCTTGCGCCTCCTCATCCTGATCGAGAGGAATCACTTGGCCATCATCTTCGTCGTGCAGAGCCATCGCTGCCTCATATTCTTTTCTTTCTTCTTCGCTCATTCGATCTCTACTGGAGTATAGCCAGTATGCAACTATGGCACCGACAGCAGCAGCATTGAGATAGTGGTACCACTGCATGTCGAGAAGCAAGACCGGGGGGGGGGGGTATATTGCAATCATGAGACTACTTGTCTGAGGGTTAGTAGTGAGCTTCGGGGTGATTTTCCTGAAAACCGTTAAGTAGTGAGTTGAGGTTAATCCAATCAACATCCTTTAATGTCCATTTAGTATAGAGTGTAACCTTTGTAGCTATGTACAACATCTATTTAGTGGTCACAAGATCAATGAAATCTGAAACAACCCAAATTAAAGGATAAACAAGCAAAAATAGAAAGAAGACAGAGATTTCGGTCAAATTTTGAATATACCTGCCTCACTATTAGCAATGCCTCTAACTTGGGAAGAAGCTCTATGTTTGTTTGTTTGATCATCAATATCCCAAGCTTACCATGGACCACTCGGGAAACAAGATCGATGGCACGGTCACCCAGTTGCTCATGCACACAAAAGATCTCCTCCATACCTTGGAGCAGTGGGCATATGGTAATGCGAGTGAAGAGCAAGTGAGTGATGTGTACGTGAGGCTTGGAAACGAGTTTAATCTCGCGTGTCGGTGCTTTGTAGAGGCAAACATCGATATTACTGACCTGGGAGATGTCCCTGCTCAGCTTCGACAAGTATTAGAACGTGCCCTTAGTGAAACTGCAAACCAGCGGACGCTAGACAACTACTTACCCAACATTCGCGAGATTGTCGTCACTTTGCTGAGGCAACTCAAGCATAAGCAAACAGTTTTGCGCCAAAATAGTCCCAGAACAAGCCATAATCGAGCAGCCTCTAATGCTTCCACAGCATCTGCTCACTCAAACCGCTCTAAACGGGCAACTAACAATCCCGCATCAACGTCGACTACACCCACCTCTGCCGAGACGCCGATGCCCCCAAACCAGTCTCCAATGCGACAGCCAAACGAAAAGAAAGAGCAGATTGCGCAACACACCCCGCAGCCACAACCGCAGCCGCAGATCCACCTCCAACCTCCAGGCCCTCAGGAGGCACCAGAGAAGCAGGACCCTCTGAGCCAGCTTCAAAAAAGCCAAGCTCTAGAACGACGTGCTTCTAAGAGATACAGCTCCTACCACATGGTGAAAATAATGAATGGAGACCAAACTACATCGCTACCCACTTCAGCACATCATGCAACTCATCAAGCAGATTTTACTGAATCAAATGTCGTGGAAGACCGCTCAGAACGGTCGAGGGCTGCTAGAAGAGCGCAGACTCAAGCGATGCAACCGGTGCCTGAGATATCACCGCAGCTACCCCAGCAAGAGACGCTCCAAAAAGAAGATTCAAATTCATCAAAATCCACAGTGTTTCTCAGGCTGGGCCAGCGGGTGCGCAAGGGTTACCTTTCAGCACCTTACTCCCTGGCAGCCGTTAGGCTACAGTTTGTCGATCTGTTTGGATTTACTCCTAAAGCAGGTGATGTGTTTCCTGATTTAATGATCCAAGACCATGATACCGGAGTCGAGTATGAGCTAACTGAGGCTACTCTACAAGATATTAGACGAGGATCTCTTTTGACGCTGTGTGTCAAGACTGATGAAGACGCCGCGGTTGACGCTCAAATTAAGGAACTAGTCCAGGCAGTACAGGACTTATCCGTAAAAGTCGACACAAAACTGGGCATCAACTCGAAGGGAACTCCAACTATAGGCTCAGCTCGGTTTAAGGTTCCTGCAGGCTCACATTCATCGGGGTCCACTACTAATGTCTCCGAAAAGGCTCAGCCCGCGTCAGCTCCCAAGATCCTCGCAGATAACACGGATTCTTTCCGCCAAGAGTTTGCAATCATGCGTCAACTCTGCAATAAGACCATAAGCTCGATGCGCCAGGATGTCAAAAAACTCCAGGCCCAGGTCACCGATATAAAGACTGCGAATTCAGGTACTAACCGCGGCTATATGACTGCATCCCACAAGAAGCTCACCGAGGATACACAAAAACTTATTTCAGGAGTTGATGATTTACAAGACCTGGTTGAATCTCAGCGTAAGGATGTCGCCTCTAGAGGTGTACGGTTGAGTCAAAAACAAATAGACAATACAGGAAAATCCATTGCTAAGGCAGGAACAGAGCTCCGGGAGCTCCAGCAGTACATCACAAAGGAAAATCCTACCTGGGTAAAGACATGGGAGACAGAGCTCAATACTGTCGTAGAAGAACAGCAATTTTTCAAACTTCAGGAGCAACTTGTTACCGATCTTGAAGCTGATCTCGTAAACGCCCGCAAAACCTTTGAACTTGTCGAGCAGTGTGCACTTGAGTTATCCAAGGGTGACATTAAACGCAACCCAGTAGTTGTGCACACCCCAAATGAAGACCCTCAAGAAGCAAAACATGAGCTACTAGGTGAAATTGTCGCTCTAAAACCCAATCATGCTGAAAGGGCCGAAGCTATTGAGAAGGCTGAAAGATTACGCAAACGTGAGTTGGAAATGAGGTCTGATGACTTCAAGCGGGAGCTTGGAGACTTTGTCGAGGAAGGCAAGCTCCAGAAAACTGGAGGATTGGAAGAAGTTGAACGTCGTCGTAAGGAACGTGACGAGATGATGCGAGAGGAGCAGCGCAGGACAGACTCCGAAGCTCAACGACACAAAGAAGTTGCAAAAGAAGAAAGACGCAGGAAACGCGAGGAAGAACGCGCCAGACAAACGGATATTCATACAGGAAGCCCTCCAGCCCAGTCATAATGACGTGAGTTCATCAAGTTGGCCGAACCTCTACCCACCTTTTAACAGCGAAAATAATGCGCATAATTCAATACAGTTAGAAGCATATATTTACAAATTTTTCAACCTTTTATAAAAGTTTAGCCATACACCCATTCCGTATTTAATTATACCCCTAGTGCGTATGCCCGAGGATCTAATTAACAATTTCAAGAATCGGTACACAATTTTGCGGCTAACATTTAGGTCAAGCTCGAGTGCTAGCAGTAAGCGACAAATATTTCGCACAGAATACCGTACTACGCGTTGAATATATTGTGTAGTGGGAGTCTCACGTATTTTTGTGAAAGTTCTAAAGACCACTGCCAACTTGAGAGTCTTGAGGGAGATGATTTTCTCAATATCAACCCAAGCGGAGTCTCCGAAAGCCCACTGCTTTGTATCAATAAATGAGGCAAGATCTACGGGGAGCCTGCCCACGCACACTGGCCTGATTTCCCGGCCTACTTTCATTGATGGGCTGCAAGTCATAAGACTATGCTTCTTACTGCTTTTGACAGCACTTGATAGCGATTCCAGCCCAAGTGATGGAAGAATACTGATTTTGTTTCCGCGCCAAGATATGGGGATTCCGAGGAATGACGTCCTGTTCACGGAGGCCCTCCCAAAATTACATTCGGTCTTGGCTGGAGAAAATGAAATTCCAAACTCAGGGAATCCGTTAGTGCGAGTGATTGTTTTCAGAAACAGTTCCGCTTCGAGGCGGTTGGTTGTAATAAATAAAAAGTCATCCACATAGCGAAGTATAAGAACATCTTGGCTCGACCAAAAGCGAGGTAGCTGGGTGCGAATAAATTCTTGGCACAATAAGTTACACAGGGAGGTAGATATACTCGATCCTTGCGGTATGCCTTGGTCCATAAGATAATATTCTTGGTCAACTTGAACAATAAGATTCTGGAGTATTCTTTCGACCTTATTAAACACGCTATCACCAGGAACGAGATGTGATTTGTGGCTTTTCTCCACAAAAACCTGATTTCTGGCATTTTCAGGTAGTGTATTCGCTAAGCACGAGGGCTTCTCGTGATATAGGCCATCGAGGTCATCTTTGGAATGTATAGCGGATAGTAAATTAGACTCTGGAAACGAGCGACCCTGGTGTCTTTTGACTGACCCCAGCTTGGCCACTGTAGATACCGTGCGGTCCCAGGCCGTGAAAAGAGGAACAATTACTCTTCTCACGTATAGTGGCTGGGACGTGCTTGGACTTACGAGCGCTTTCACCAGTTCAAGAACTTTCGCAGAATTCGCTTCATCAAAGCACCCCTGGATATCTGTTCGAACCGCATAGAAGTTATCACACGCGTGATCTTCCATAAACTTATGGATGTACGGAAATACCTCGTTCACACTCTTGATATTTGGGATTTCGAGACTGGAATTAGCATGATATTTTAGCACACTGTTTGCAGAACCCAGAATAGCTTTAAACTTGTTGAGATTTACAAGAACTCGGTAAGCGCCTGGTCGAGCTTTGGGGACTACGTGTGAGTTTGCTGCAATCAGTTTCTGCCATTCTAGTGGGCGTTCTATTCTCGTGAGTGCTTGCGTAAATTCTGCCTGTACTCGTCGACGGGCTCCCCGCCACCCTTTTACCTTCAAGTAGATATCTCCTGTACCCACGCCGCACTGCCGAATCACAAAGAAACGCAACAGATATTCATTCAAGAGGGTAAATACCCAATAAATGAACTGCATGAAAAACTTTTGATCAAGAACCGCCTGTTGTTTGCTACTTGACTTCCCCAACCAAGTCTCGGTGAGCTTGAACCCGTTCATCAGTCGGCCAATATAAAATTTTGAATGACCATTGAGTTTGATGTATTGGTAAATTTTCGTCTCCAAAAGTCTCCAGTTCTCTCTTGAACCAAGTGTTTCTGGTGGTAAGAGGTATCGCAGTGATGAGCAGCAGAACTTGGATACCATATGTTTTGGAACTACGTCGAATTTCCGGGTACCAATGGACCTGAATTTTCTCTCCAGCACACCAGTTCCAAGCTTCTTGCTAATTTCTGCCAGCATTGAGTCGAGGGCCATGAGGTTTGGACAGAGATCATGCAATATGGGCTCAGCATACTCTTGTGCATGCTCAGGGTTTTCATAATTCTCCATCCATTTTGTTTTTGAGGGAGGGAACGTGTGATTGAACGCCAGTGGAATGACAAACTTGATGTGGGTGATAATATCAAGTGGAATCTGAGTTTGTGATAGAAGGGCTGATTTGGGCCCTTCGCTTTGTTTTTGATTAACCAATGCTCGTTCATGAGCGCTCAATCGGTGGCATTTAGATAGGTGTACACCATTGGAGCTTGACCACTTTGTGGAGGCGCTTCTCAAAGGCCTCTCATACGGAACAGGGTCACCAGTTAATTGTATATAGCAGTCCAAACGATTTGGCTGAGGTGAGAATAGACATGCTTCAAGAATAAGGAATTGAATCACTGAACGGCCCAACACCCGGTCAAGAGTCACCCATAGTGGACTAGTCAAGAATGTGCTGGAGAGTGTTTGTGCGTTATGCGAAGGCCGTGCCAGAGCAGCAAATCTGTTAGTTGCGAAAACTGAATCAATCCATTGCGAGTACGGCGAGCTGTGACCTTCAGTGCTAAGCTCTTTGTATTTTGTATTGTACGCGACTAAAAGCTTGAGGGTTTTACGGAACTCAACGCGCTGCGGTACGTCTAGAGATGCCGTGAATTCTTCTATATTCAAAGATTGCTCTTTCAAGAAGAACTCTAAAGTGACAATGTACTTGAAGGAGTTTTTAAGCCGTTTCATGGGAACGAAATTCTGCAGCGGGCTGCGTCCTCCATATAATGGCCAAACTGTATTTCCTGACTCAGCACATCATATATGACACTCGCTCCGCAACCACAGGCTGGTCAGTCTGGCTATGCCAGTAGACTCCGACTAGAACAAACATCTCTATTTGTTGCAACACGCCCGCTGGCTCGCAAAAGAGCCTCGACACACGTCAACTATGCTGAATTTGAGGACTTCGATGAGGAGAATGATGGTGCGTATGGGGGCTCCAATCCAGGCTCACCGAGCTCTGACAGGCCAGGGTCGGAACTAAACCAGGTTGAAACTAAGCGGGCAGCTCAGCCCACTAAACATGCTACCTACTCACAAGCTGAACTCGAGACCATTGCCAACCAAGAGGAAGTACTTGTACCCATCCGCCTTTCGCTTGATTTTGAGAGCTATAAAATAACCGATTTTTTCATGTGGAACATCAAGGAAACTGAACTCACACCAGAGCAGTTCGCCATCATCACCTGCCAGGACCTGGACCTGCCAGTGGGCTACACTAATAACATCGCTAGTAGCATAAAGGCACAACTTCAAGAATATAGCGAGCTCGCTTCGATCAAAGTTCCTGAAGGAGATGGTCTCAATGTCATTATAAATCTGAATCTGATGCTCGGAGATCAGATGTTTGAAGACAAGTTTGAGTGGGACATGAATAGTAATTTGACTCCAGAGGAGTTTGCACGCATAGTGGTCACTGATATGGGAATTTCGGGTGAGTTTTATCCAGCAATAGCTCATGCATTGCACGAATCATTGCTCCGGCAAAAACGCGAAATTCTCGAGGGCCACAAACCAAAGACAGTTCACAACCAGGCAGCTTTAGACATGGCTGCAGGCTGGAGATTTGACCAAGACCACAAAGGTGAGGAGTGGGGACCGACCATCGAGACTCTGACTGCGGAAGAGCTCGAGAGGAGAGACATGGAACGCGAGCGTACGTTGCGAAGAATAAAGCGGGAGTCTGCCCGGTTTAACGCAGAGATCGAATTAGGATCTTTTAGCAGATTCAAGAGAAGACGTAGAGATTCACCGGCTGTGGGTTCACCTTGGTAGGTGAGGATTTCGGATGGTCAGTCACGGACCACTAGGGAAAAGACACACGTGGGGCTTTTAAATTCAACCGTTCTCAGCTCAATCCATCGATTTTGTGTATGTATGGGATGTGTAAATACAACGAAAAATAGTGTATGCGCTCACGACAGGCAGTCAGTTGGTTGACCGAGAGTGGATATAAGCTCCGTCATTCGCATCTATATAACCAGCGAAGCTATTTTTACCAACCAGGGGCTGTGAAATTCAGCTGCCCCATAGGGCGAAAAGAAAATTCAGCACTGCTGAAGCGAAATGCATTAATTGCCTACGCGAACGCGAAAAAAAACTGACTCGAGGCAATTATGCGATGAAAGAATTCAAGGCAGTATAACAGACTTTTATTTATTTGTGAAGAGGAAGTGCCCAGCAAATCTCACACATTGTCATACTCTACCCCTTGTAGGTTACATCCAGCCCCTCCTCATCCACTTTTCTACTGCATTTCACGCATTCCCATGGTCTGTAGGAACACTATATAAATTCAATAGAAAAGACGGTAAAAGATAGCGTAAATCCCATGTGCTACTTTCGGACATGTACTAACTATGAGACACTTCGCTTGTTGAGCACATCCTGCAGATGAACTAGCTAGGGTAAATATAACCCAAAATTGAGACGTTTTTCACTCACTTTGACAAACCATTAAGGTGCTGATAACTATTAACAAAAGTGCTTGGCTTGGGACTGATATGAATTAAATTCGAGGAATGTAAATAAACAGACATTGTGCCAAGAAATTATCTTATCGCTTAGTAATGTCTCCTACCGTCACTGTAGATGACTCAAGTGTTTCTGCGGTCGTTGCTTAAAAGTCGCATTGGCGCGTCAATTTGGGATTCCAGGCATGTAAGGGTAGCCGGCTATCAGATTGATTAATAAAAAACGCGTAACTATATCCAAAATGTCTCGAGACGCGTTGTATACTCCGAAAAAAAAAATTCCTATAGTCATCACCCGTCTCGGTTGCTGCGATACATTCCTGGCGCATGAACATTCCCAAAGTGGTAACTTAGGCTTATGCAAGGTTTCACGATTACAGAAAAACCAGGATATAAAGCAAAGATGTGAGAAATTCTGGATCAGATTTCTAAAGATGAAGCAGATCTGAGGCATGGTGTTGAGGGGATGCCTATTTTGTAACTCGAGACATGAAAAATCTTACAAATTGGTGCCGAAGATTACAAGGGTCTAGATATTTTAGAAGCGCTTTGAGTGCACAGGATTTTATCAATTAGTTTAAATTTGTATATTGAATCATTACCTTGGCATTTTGAGGCCGATTTCAGGAGGATACAGGGAAATTCGCTCAAAAGTCATGGTGGTAATGCCCATCTGGGAGGTGGCAGGGTACCACCTTACGCGGGTGGCAGGCTAAGTGGCCGAGTGAAGAGATTCTCGAGGGTTATACTAGGAAAATCCATAGTATGAAGCAGTATTCTAGAGCTGAATCGCGTCAGGATCGGCACAAATGGCCTTTAGACATAAAATAATACCCCCTCCAATCATGCACCAGATGCATGACAGTGCAGGGGTGGGGGGCGGGGACCCCTTGTTTTGTCAGAGCAGCGCGCTGAGCTTCTTACTTTTCACCGTCACCACCCACAACCAAGTCCCCACCCTTAGTCGTTCTTTCAACTTGCTTTTTTGTGTGACCTAGAATAATGAAGTTAAATCTTTTGAATACACTTGTATTGGCCGCAACAGCGGCCGCTGATTCCTGTACCTTGATTGACGGTATGTACTACTGCAATGAGGTTAAGCAAGTCCAGTACGAAGGTATTGGCTTTTCCGGCTCTTATAACCAGGTTAAGTCCATGAACAATGGCCAGTGCTCCTCTCAGCCCAAGGCTTTTAGTGGCGGTTTGTCTCCTTTGGATGAGGAGATTTCCCTCCATTTCCGTGGTCCTCTGCACCTCTATCAGTTTGCTGCCTATACTCCTGGATCAGGAAACAGCAAGCGTGAAGTTCATCACAAGCACAAGCGTGAAGCCAAGCCTGTGTTTGTGACCCATATTGTTCAGGAGACCCACTTTGTGACTGTCGACGCTGCTGGTAATCTTATCACCGAGACCGCTACTGAGGTCGTTAACCCTGCGGTCCAGGAACCTCAACCTACTTTTGCTGAGACCAGCCAGGATCACTTATCTATCGAGAACAATGGTTTCAACTTCAATGGTCTTGCCAACCCTACTACCACCGGTCCCAGCACCATTTCTGAGACTTCTGCTCCTTCCGCCACCCAGTCTATCTCTTCTGGATCTGGATCTGGTGACTGGAGCCGCTCTGGTTACTACAATGCTGGTTCTGGCACTAGCGATGGTCTCGTCTTTCTCAACAATATGGGAGGTGCTGGATCTGGTGTCTTTGACTATGCTTTTGGAAACTCTCTTTCCTTTGCTGGTAGCGACGGTAAGTCTTGCTCCGACAGTGCCACTGTTCTCAGCGACACCACCTTGCCTTCCAACAGCGAAGTAATCATCTTCAGCGATAAGAAGTGCAGCGGCGACGACTGTGGCTTTTACCGCGAGGGTATTCCTGCTTACCACGGTTTCGGTGGTGCTGAGAAGATCTTCCTTTTTGAGTTCAGCATGCCCACCGAGAGCTCCGCTGCCATCGGTTCTTTCAACTACGATATGCCTGCAATTTGGGCCCTTAACGCTCAGATTCCCCGCACTCTCCAGTACGGTAATGCTGATTGCTCTTGTTGGACTACTGGCTGTGGTGAGCTCGATCTTTTCGAGGTCCTCTCTGCCGGTAACTCAAAGTGCACCACTACCTTGCACACCAAGCAGGGTGGCGCTGGTAAGGGTTCTGCTGATTACTTTGCTCGCCCCACTGGCAAGTCTATCAAGGCTGCCGTCATTTTCAACAATGGTGTTGTCACTTTGACTGAGCTTGACGATAACGTCGATTTTTCCAGCTCCCTCGACGATGACACTATCAATGGATGGATTGCCGCCACTAAGGACCAATCCTCTGCTGTTAAGTTGTAAGAGAATTTTATAGTAAAGAAATATAGTAAATTAAGGTATATCAGATGGTAGGAGTGAGTGTCAACAGGGTTGCACGAGATGCGGGACCACTGGTACCTTTTACTTGTTGTTATAGAGGAGGCCTTTGGCACTATAGCCAAAGAGGCCCAGAAGGGCCAGAGCAATTTGCCGCATGAACTTGCTCAACACACTTCGCCCCCACATGTGAGAATGTTGTCAATGTGGGGCAAAGCTACCACCGCCTGGCATCGTATCGGAGATATGGAATGAAAGACTCCTTCCCTCTATAAACTATCGGGTTATATTATTTCAATTAAATTTGAAAATACTCGAGCCCCGAATCGGTCCGAAAAAAGGGCTAACGATATGTGGGAGGGAGGCTTTGCAGGATGCAGGTGAAGCATAGCTGAATTCAAGCATGCAGATATCGGGAGCGCTCGCATGAAGAATTCAGATAAAGAGCCGCGTCCCCTAGTACAGTTACATGAATTGAACCTAGAATAAATATGAGAAGCATGGAAATCATTCTTGCCACGCCGCTGGGCCTTGTAGTGAAGTTTGAAGTTTGCGAGGAAAAAGTGGGGTGGGGATAAGTCGCACAATAGTCATCGGTAGTATTGGCTACTATAGTAAGATTCAAACCAGCAAAACTCCAGTGCTGCCGCTGAATAGATACCTAATTGACTGTATAAATCACGGGAAATTCTGGGTGGGGTCGTCCGGAAAAACTATCTGGATGTAAACGCTCAGTATGCACCAGCCTGCATGTGTAGATGTTTTCTCTGGAAACTACGAGATAGTGCATAGTAAGCGCTACTAATATAGTGTAAAATCAATCATCATAGAGATTAAGTACTTGAATACTGTATGACCGAAGCTTATTGCACGAGCGGCGGTACATGACCTCCAAACCTAGCTACGATAATTTTCCGGCCCGGGTCGGACACAAGCAAGACTTATCGAGTGTGCAGCACGGAGCCAATCAGCTTCTTGATAAAATAATGTTAAAGGTGGTGATTAAAGTATAAGAAATTTATTGAATCACATATAGGGCTTGTAGAATTGTTAAATCTGGGTCACGTCTATTAATTTTTGTGGTTTTATGACATTACCCCGCGTTTCGGGTGTCAGTGAGTGAGTGACCCATGCAGGGAGCTGTATCGGGAGTTTTCGGGTGCTAGCATTAACTGCCATTTTTGCCGTCAAACACACAGCTTCAGAAAATATCTTTATCCATATTTCATACTGTATTTGCCCTGTAGCTTAGAATACCGCGTAAGTTCATTAGAAGTGCCAAAATGGACAGGAAGAAGCCATGAGGGTTCATGCAGCTTGCAGGTTGTCACATGCGGCCGCGTAGTATATAAATATTCAACACCCCCCATGGGCATATTGACACGAAAGATGAGCCCTATCAATCAAACCAATATTAACCCCAGTGGTGTTGTCCCTCATCCCCCCTCTGCTCAAATCGAGAAAGACCTTTACGAGACTGCCCATATTAACTTCCATGAAGTCAAGATCGAGCACAACCCCAGTGTCGCTTCCCTCTACGAGGATGCACTTGTTCACGAAGTCGGTTCTGCGATTTCTTCCTCTGGTGCCCTTATTGCCAACTCTGGCAAAAAGACTGGTCGTTCCCCCAAGGACAAACGTATTGTTGATGAGGAGACCTCCAACTCTCACGTTTGGTGGGGACCCGTCAACAAGAAGTTGAGCGAGACCTCCTGGAACATCAATCGCGAGCGTGCAGTTGATTACCTCAATACTCTTCCTCGTCTTTACGTTGTTGACGCTTATGCTGGTTGGGACCCTCGTTACCGCATCAAGGTTCGTGTGGTTTGCGCCCGTGCTTATCACGCTCTTTTCATGCGCAATATGCTTATCCGTCCCACTGAGGAAGAAAAGAAGGCATTTGGCGAGCCTGATTTCACAATTTACAATGCTGGCCATTTCCCTGCCAACCGCTACACTGACGGAATGACTTCCAATACCTCTGTCGACGTTAACTTCAAGTCTATGGAGATGATCATTTTGGGTACTGAGTACGCTGGTGAGATGAAGAAGGGTATCTTTACTGTTATGTTTTACCTCATGCCCGTCAAGCACGGTGTGCTTACCCTACACTCCTCTGCTAATGAGGGTAAGAACGGCGATGTCTCTGTTTTCTTCGGTCTTTCTGGTACCGGTAAGACAACTCTTTCTGCTGACCCTAACCGTATGCTTATCGGTGATGATGAGCACTGCTGGTCCGATAACGGTGTCTTCAATATTGAGGGTGGTTGCTACGCCAAGTGCGTCGGTCTTTCACAGGAGAAGGAGCCTGATATTTATAACGCTGTCAAATTTGGCTCCGTTCTTGAGAACGTCGTTTTCGACCCTGAGACCCGTGTTATTGACTATGACGATACCACTCTTACTGAGAACACCCGTTGCTCTTACCCCATTGAGTACATTGATAACGCCAAGATTCCTTGCTTCACAGAGAACCATCCCACTAACATTATCTTGCTTACTTGTGATGCTCGCGGTGTCTTGCCTCCTATCTCCAAGCTCACCAACGAGCAGGTTATGTACCACTTTATTTCTGGTTACACCTCTAAGATGGCTGGCACTGAGGAGGGTGTCACTGAGCCCGAAGCTACCTTCTCTGCTTGCTTTGGCCAACCATTCCTTGTTCTTCACCCCATGAAGTACGCCACCATGCTTGCCGAGAAGATCAACAAGTACAAGGCCAATGCATGGCTCCTCAACACTGGTTGGGTCGGTGCCTCTGCTACCAAGGGCGGTAAGCGTTGCCCTCTCAAATACACTCGTGCCATCCTCGATTCCATTCACTCTGGTGAGCTCGCCAAGGCCGAATACGAGAACTATGGTACTTTCAACCTTCAGATCCCTAAGGCTGTTTCTGGCGTTCCTGCTGATATACTCGACCCTGCCAAGTCCTGGACTGCCGGTGGCTTCAAGGAGGAAGTTAACAAGCTCGGTAGCCTGTTTGCCGAGAACTTCAAGCGTTTCGAGGAAGCGGCCACCAAGGATGTTATTGCCGCTGGCCCTGAGCTTTAAGCTTTAAAAGATATTTAATATAGTTAACCGCATTTATAAAAGGATTCCGCCTAGCTTGTTGTGATCAATTCTCGCAAATGACATAGCTTTGAATGGTTCGCACATTTACTCCGCGTCTATCAGCCACTTGGACTACTCAATATAACGGTGGGGTATTAATGTACAGTGGAGAATTTTAAGGCGCATTATATGACGCCCTTTGGGTACTTCAAGCGCAATTGGCTACCAAGTTCTGGCTAGCCCATGCACAAAATGATTTGAATGCAACGCTTCTAATTATAACTTTGCTGCGTGAACGTGCTTAATCGAGCCACAATATGTAATCCACTGCTTAAACGTGTGTATTTACTCTTCAAAAAATTGAACTTGAAAAAATTGAAGGACCCAAATATACAGTTTCTTGCTGGCTGGAGTACCTGCATACGATACCTCATGGCCACTGTTCCGATCCTGCAGGGGCTCTCCAAGTAGCCTTCATTTTTTTTGCTGTCAAAGCTGGTTGTTTAAAATACAAGCCAACTAAATGAATTCTCCGCTTAAGCTATTATCTCACAATCCGTGTTGCTGTCCTTTACACATACAGTCGGTGCCTTGCACTCGTCTGCTCCGATGCAAGGCAGTACCTGCTTTAGGACCGGGAGCTATGCATACGAGACATTTTAGCGAGGTATGACAGACACAGGATTGAGAAAAGATAGGAGAATAAATTAAAGTATATAAAAGTGATTAATAGGCACTATGAACATTTGTTTACCACATTCACATCCGGCTTTGCAGCTCTATATCTGATCGCAACATCAATTTTTTTACTCATCAACAATGTTGAAGTGGGCTCAAGGTGCAGTCGCCTCCGCAATGGGAACCGCTGAGCCTGTTTACGGCGCTAATGCGTTTATGGCAGTCGATAAAACTGTCTCTGGACGTAACCCATACGGAAAGTTGGAGAGCAGCGATCTCGAATGGCAGCAGCCTAGCCAGTCGCATGTCGAAACGCAAACCTTTTATTTCCACGACCAAACCTCAGGTATTTTCGGGTTTGTTCAAGTGATCCACTCTAATCCTGTCAATGTGATGTTTACAAGCCAATTTACCTGCTTGATTGTGAGCACCAAGGATCTTAATTACAAGGTTTGGAAGTCGGTTAACATGAGCAAGTTTACATGCTCGGGCGCCAATTCAGTTGCCGAAAAGGGGTTCAAGATTACATTGAATAAGGAGAATAATGAATATCATTTCACCAATGGCAACATTGACCCTTCTATCAAGTTCGATTTCAACTTCAAGCTCGTTGATCGCGGTTTCAAGATCGGTGCCGATGGTGTCTCGCGTTATGGCACTGATCTGGCCCAACCATGGGGCACTATGCGTCATGTGTTTTGGCCTCGCGCTGTACTCAGCGGCAGCTTGGAGGTTGAAGGTAAGAGCTTGTTCTTCAAGGACTGTAGTGCTATGTTTGTGATGGCACTCCAGGGAATGAAGCCTCACCATGCTGCTTCGCGTTGGAACTTTCTCAATTTCCAGGGGCCTACTACTTCAATGATTACTATGGAGTTTGAGACCCCTGCTTCGTATTGTGGCTCTGTATCGAGCATTGGCGCTGTCGTTAAAGATGGCAAGCTCATTGCAACTGGCGTTGGCGTCAATGTCAAGCACATCAATGCTGTCGAGGATGAAGTTGGATGGCCTGCACCCAAAGAAATCGAGTTTGCTCTCGAGGGGCCTGCACCCGAAGCCAGTAATGGCAACCCAACAGTTAAAGCGAAGGTTCACGGCAAACTTGACCGTCTTGTGGCTCGCATGGATGTCATGGCTGAGCTCCCTAAATTCGTAAAGAAAGTGGCTAGTGGTATTAGCGGCACAAACCCATTTATTTACGTTTACAATAACCCCATGACCATTGAGCTGGACGTAGACGGATCAAAGTTCACTGAGGAGGGTATTTCTTACAACGAGGCAACCTTTATTTCATAGTGATATCAGATGATAATTATATATCTAAATGCCAAATAATGCCAAAGTTAGTTGATCAGATGCAACAAAAAGTCTGTATCTCCTCTGGGAGAAACTACGGGAGAGTCCGCATTACATGCAAGCGCTGGTGGTGGAGTAGCTGGTAATGACCAGATAAATCACAGATATTAGAGACCACGCAAAGGGGATCCAAGTACTCATTTTTAGGCCTCCAGCAACATATATGCCCCCAAGAAATAGACCTGCCACTGAGCCCACAATACTTCCGTAGACGGCTCCTAGGAATGCAGACACTGGAATGTGTATAAATAAATTTGTAGGTTTTCTTAGTGAGTAAGTTGCTAAAAGCCCGCAACAAATGTGAAAACTAATGCTCATTATTAGGCACCAATACAATGTGAACAGAAAAATATCTCCTGTCGTGTATAGAACCTCAGTGTCGGTGTCGAATCCAAGACTAGGGAATGGAGGGGTTACATAGCCTAATGATACATGCTCTGCACCGATTAGCAAGCTACCGCTGCTCATTCCAACTTGTAGGTCTTGCAGTTAGGCGAGGCTTAGGTGAGGTGAGTGAGGCAAACAGTGTGATGGTTGGAGACCAGATAGGCAAGTGAAAGCCAATGCACGCGGTTGCGTCTAGTAATGACTAGGGTATAACTGGAACAAAAAGTATTCAATAGCTTCTAACCAATTGAAGGCAATTAAAAGGCTATTTCAGGGCCTGTATTATATATGCAGACTAACTAAACTCATTCGCTCTCTTTATTGGAGATATCGGTTTTATCCAAAAGCACCTGAATGTCGGTGGGTTTCCAAATCTTGTAGTCGACCTTTTCACTATCATTCTTGGTGATAGTAGCAATTTCGATCTTTGAGCTTGTCAACGTAGCCGAATCCATGGTCTTGGCCAATACCTTGAGAGCAAGTTCTTCAGCTTCGGCAAGAGTGCAATCCTGCTTGTAGTCCTGCTTCAAGAGTGACTGCGCAGTGGAATTATTAGAACCCACTGAGGTGGCAAGCCAGCCAGAGTAGTTACCACTGGGATTAGATTGGTACAGTTGGAACCCATTGATCTTATCATAACCAGCATAAATAAACGAAACACCAAAAGGGCGGAGGCCTCCATGCTGTGTATAAGCTTGCATGGTATCGCAAAGATACTTGACGAGTACATCACAGCGTACCTCTTCGTCATAAGTTGCCAGGTAGCGCTGAGCGTACTCGCGGGCACGCTCAACCAAAGTATTGGCATCAGAGTCAATGCCGGCAACTGCGCATACCAGCTGGCGGTTTAGCGCGTACAATTTCTCCGCGCTCGAATCCTGTTCAAGAAGCTTGGAGGTGACCTTTTTCTCTGCCGCGAGAACGATTCCATCCTTTGCTAGAATTCCTAGCGCCGTACCAGCATGTGAAATAGCTTCCATGGCATATTCTACCTGGTAAAGACGCCCTTCTGGGGAGAAAATCGTCGTTCTACTATCGTATCTCCGGCTCATGTTCTGTTTAGGTAACAACGTCAAGCCCAAGGAGGGATGCACCATAAAGACTGGGACCGGCAGCTAAGTCCCACAGGTCATTGGTATTATCATAATAAAGCAACAAAAATATCTACTTACGATCCACCCGATTATCCAGTACTGACTAGAGAAATAGGAGGCCAGATGGTCACAGTCACTCGGAGGGGAGAAATACTTTGTGGGTCCGGGCATGATCTTGCGCAGAACCGCCGAGAAGAATTGCTTTATTTATTGGCAGAATCAAGAGGGTATAAGCCAGACGTAAAGCCAAGCCCAGAATTAAGTCCACGTGCCGATGCAGAGTCCAAGATAGAGGTCCCCAGAAAACGCAAAAGGGGCAAGAAGGGCTCAGCGAGAATAGAAGCAAATCAAGGCAAAAAAGACAAAGCAAACAAAAAAGAAATCGAGCTATTTGAGGAGCCTGCGTTTAAAGAAACTGAAGCAGCGCCCAAACCTCAGCAGCGACTTCATCCCGGCGATACCGAGGAGCCTACGGATGATCCCCTAGAGTTTCTCAGATTTTTAGACACACATGCTGACCCAGAAAAGTCGTGGGGTGATCAAATCAATGAACTTGCTACTTACGACGCGTTTGATCTTGTAGAGGCAAAGTCAAGACCCGAGCTGTTCAAGCAATGGGCCGTTAAAAGTAGCAGCTCATACTTGGAACTAGTAAAGAAAACATGGAAACCAGGACTATTCTATGCAAGCTTCAAGAAGACATACGCTGACCATCCTTCGTTTGACGCTAACGCAGAATATACAGATAAACAGCGTGAGACGATCTACAGGGATTATACACGCTTCTCTAAAAAGTCGATCACTGAGCGCCAGGAACTTCGTGAAACATATAAGACCGATAGTATCCGTTGTGCAGTACTAGCTATGCTCGACTAGAATTATTTCGTCACAGGCTGAGCGTTGTCGCTATCTTGCTGTTTGGGGGACTTGAGCTCCGAGTATCGTCTGTGTTGGCCCAACCCACGTTTCTTCCAGTAAAACTTTTCCGACTTATCCAACAGCATCAAGTCATCGTCGTCTTCCTCCAATGCCTCGGGCATATCAATAGTAAAAGTACCGTCTCCGTATTTGTATGTGCTCCCCGAAACTAGGTCCTTAAGCACAAGCTCACGAGTACGACCCAAGCTCTCAATAGCGGAAACACGATCGTTTGTTTGGTCCAGGAGTTCGTTAAACCCTGGCATTGATACAATCTCTCGGAACGCGTGCATCATCACAACACTATCTGGTTTGACTCGTGATAGATCGTCCAGAGTAAATAGATTTAGATTATCGTATTCTTGAATATAGTCTGGACGAGTCATAACTTGCCTTGCACGCCAAAGAGGAATCCGTGGTAGTCTAATACTCCCTGACTCGTCGAAACACGATGTACGGGAGTTGTCTAGATCCACGATTTCTTTAGCGAGTACCATTGCAGCAGTAGAAAATTTACCGTATTCCATCACATCATCATCCATGTCTTCTCCTAATAGTCCACAGTGGTCCAGGAACCACACTTTCTCGCGGTCAATAAGGCGGTGACACGCTCCAATAATATCGTCATGCGAGGCTACTGCTGCAAGATGCTGGGCCCGTCCACCGACCAGATGATAAATTTGGATTGCAGTTTCCAATGGAAGGGGTTTGCCAAACTTGTTGCGCCGCATGCGCTGCAGGGCAGTGATGCTTTCTTCACAGGTAAAGTCCTGCACAGATATGTGGTCAAGGCGTGTACCCAAACGCTTGAGGCGCCGTGAGAGCCAATAGTCATCACTATTGAAGACCATAGTTACTAAACCAGACCCAGATAAAGACTCGGCCTTCTGCTGAAGAAGCTCCACCAAGTTACGACCCTCATCGTCGTCGCGGATAAGATGTGCGTTGTTGAGCACGAGGACCAGGGGTTTATCATGCTTCCTCCTATATTCAAGAGCAACTATTTCCAGAGCTTTGAATGCACGCTCAATGTCGAGGATAGCTGAGTTCTCACGGGGTCCACGAATGGAAAAAAGAGATCCGAGGTAATCCTCAAAGTATTCGAAATGAAGTGCGTGACCCAGACGTATACGAAAGATTTCAGGATCCGCATGACAATCAAACATGACAACACCGTGTGCTTTGATTTTCTTGATCGCCTCAAGCAACATGGTTAATTTACCGGTACCCTTCTCACCATATAAAAGGTAGTAACGCCCCACAGAGTCGCCACTCATGATAGAATCAAGCTTGGGCTGCTGTTCACGCTCAACCCATCCGTCTTCTTCGTCCTCACCCCTAGACTTGGTATGGGCAGTCAACTCCATTGCCGAGTCCCATCCTTCAAATGCCTCGAGCATTTTCTTGTTCGCATGGGAACGGTATCCATTATGATAGAGAAGGCCGGCAAGTCCAAGGATTGCGAGGCTGGCAAACATGATTGCCGAAGTCTCAGCCGACTTGAACCCAATCTCGCGCCACGAAGAGGATCTAGACTTTTTCTCCTGCTCCTCATTTTCGGGCATCATACTTGGTACACCAGGCAGAAAGGAGCGCTGAAATACGCGTGAACCTAAAAGCGCAGACCTCTTTGTTTTCTTTAGTTGCCTAAACATGCGAAGTGGTAGAATCGGGCCTCTGGTTGCATTATGTATGCAGGGGACACGAAGGAGGTGCAGGGGACACGAAGGAGGTGCAGGGGACACGAAGGGTCAAGGTGGAGTTCAAAAGAGTATCTAAAGACTCGGAATCAATCGAGATATAGCCCTGTTACTTTAAAGATTTTGAGGTAGTCTCAAATCGACTATACAATCAGATATTCCGATGAAAGCACAATCAAATTGTGCCATCCAGGATATTGCCTAGTCAAGTCACTTTTTTTTGCGAAAAAATATCGAAGTCTATATGGATTCGGAGTTCTATCCTTGAAGGTGTATTCAAGTCTGAGATTTTGACTCATAAGAGCCGGGCTCACCTAGTAGTTCACCAAAATTTGGGTGGTCTGATCAGCCCGAAGATCGAGTAGAAAATGGAGTCTGTGCCGTTACATTTCTACGATGCGATAGAGGAAAACACTTTGGTAAACTCCTTTTTATCTTCCTCAATAGTCTGGAGCAGCTCGTGAGTGTACTTCATATACAGCATACCAACCAATTTATCCAAATTAGCGATCTTGTCTCCAGTAGTAGAAGATAAAGCAGTCTCTTGTTTTGCTACGGAAGAGACCAAATTTTTGGGCTGAGAACCTGACGCGGGTACAGAAGTTTCAGGTTCCGAGGGTTCTTCAATAGGTTCCGGCTGTAGTTGATCTTCTGAGCTTTTAGTTTTGGCATTCGAGCCTGAATCGCCATCAGCTTTAGTGGAGGAGTTCATATCGGCTTTTAAATCAACAGATTCCGTGTCACGCTGTAAAGTTTCCTTGTCTAGCTCTTGTTCTTGAGCAGACTCCTGCTTGACTTGGTCGTCTTCGCTATGCTCCTCCATATCCTCATCATCACCTTGAACCACTCCGTAATGCACAAGTAATTTTTCATATAAACTGCGAGCAGCCTGAGCATCGATAAGGGCACTCTCTTGAAGCATTGGATGGTTATTTACAAGCGGTGGGACCTGACTGAAATCGCTTCGTTTCTCGCACATTGCCTGAACCATAATTAGCTGGTAGAGAAGAGATCTTCCGTCAACTGAGCTCTCTGGTAACCCTTGCATCGGGATTTAGAGTGGTAGAGATGTAAAGTTGTGTCTAGAGCTTGAAGATTACCACATCCTCAACCCCCCTCCCTGTTATGGCTCTAAAGCCTTGTTAGGTAAAGACGCGTATCGCTTACCAACATAGACACGCTCCAGTCAAAGGGCAATGGCGGATTCACAATCCCGCAGCATGAATTACTCTGCATTACCTGTTTTTTCAGGCAGTGAGGTCCGGAGGTCCACGCCTCCTGGGGAACTTATGGCGCCTCGTCTGAGTGGTATTCCTTTGTTGGTAGCCTCACCGAGGGCATCACGGAGGCATTTTAGTGCTCAAACAGGGGTTCAATCAACAGACAAATTACCTCGCAGGATGCCTCAATCGCAGTCAATGCGTGAATTATCTTCGCAAAAAGGACAGGGTTCACAAATCCCTCCGTTACCGACTTTGAGGCTCCGACCAAAACCCTCCGGGACTGCACCACATACGGCTGCAACAAATTCCAATTTACCTGCTTCCCATCTCTCAAAACCAGTCGCTCAAAATGTGCCACGCTCTTTCAGTCTCAACAGAATCCCAAGGTCTACCACTAGACCTCATTTATCACAATCAGGGGGAGTTCAGGGCCCTGCATCTCAAAGTGCGACTCAGGGTACTCGAACAATTGCATCCAAACAGCGTGAGGACTCTGTTAAGGAGCCAAAAGATTTGCTTCGAAACCATCGAGTATCAGCACGTGCTAGTGCCTCATCTAGTAGTAACCCCACATCTGCCGCCCCATCTTGTGCTACTGTAAATACTGCCGCTTCTGCTGCGAAAAGAACAACACGCTCGGTGTCGATGAAAGCTATTAATACAGCTGCTAATGCACCCCCCAAACCCCAGCCTCCACCAGTTACTCGCCGTATGCCTACTTCTGCGTCTACTAGATCATTGGCACTAAATAGGCATCAACAGGCTACACAGGGAATCACTTCTCATAATACTGGAGCTCAGAATCACACCTCCTCTCATTCATCATCATCATCATCATCAGCATCAGCATCGACGACTCTAGCTGGGGTTACTACTACTAATACGTCTACAAAGGTATCAAATTCACAACAAGAATACCGTTCCCTTCGTGCTCAACCCAAACTTAAACCCCAGAGAGGAACTCCTGGAGAAAATCAGGAAGCAAAGCGACCCACTTCCTTGGCCACAATTCATCAAGGCACCGCTACAGCTAGTACCACCGGTCTTAATTCAACTAGAACATGTTCACCAGCAGCTTCTGTGGCACAGCTTTCCATGACACCTCGCTCATATCAACACTCTAATGGTTCTGATGGTGCCTTACCGCTACCTCGCCGTCGAAAGACGACCCCAGCTTCGTTGACGAGTTGTATCCCATTATCAAGCTCCGTGCCATTCAACCTTTCCTCAAAAAATGCACCAAATACTGGCAGTAGCCATATTCCTCGTTCTATTTATCCCCCAGCTGTTGACCCGTCAAGCGCACGATCATCAAAATCCAGCCATAGAAGCTTCAGCGAGGCAACACAACGGTTTTTCGGTAAAATTAGGAGCGCCTCCAGTAGCCGTTCCTCTATCCGTGCCTCTCCAGGGACTAATACTCTTTCGTTAGTTCCGCCCTATCAGGAAGAATGGGAGACAATCACTATCGAAAAAGAGCCCAGCGATGAAGTTAGAGCCCAGTTGGAAAACCTCTCCAGTGGCCCTTCTCTTGCCGGGATCAGCCAAAAATACAATCAATCGAGCGTTTCCAGTAGTATACCTGGGCCAAACTTGGCCAAGACCTGCAGCTCGCTAACCCAATCTGAACGTATAGAGGTTCTTGACTACAAAAAAGTTTTTTTCTCCGGTAAGCCAGGCATTGTTAAAAACAAACTTAAGCATACTGATGAACAGGGTAACTACCGCCACGTTTTGAATGATCATATCGACTTCCGTTATGAAATAGTTTCTGAACTTGGAAAGGGGTCGTTTGGCAAAGTGTTTCAGTGCCTTGACCACAAGACTGGTCGGTTGGTTGCTGTCAAGGTTACATGTAACCGCTCCGAGATGCGAAGACAAGCTCGAGTTGAAGCGCAAATTCTCCAAAATCTCGCCAAGGCTGGTAACTCGGAAAAGCACCATTTTTTGAGATATCTTGGAAGCTTCAGCTTCCGGGACCACTTTTGTATCACCAGCGAGATTCTGGGCGATAATTTATATGATCTTTTACGACGCACCAAGTATAAAGGCCTTGAGATTGATTTTGTTCGCTACATTACTCGCCAACTAGTCGAGGGACTTGAATTTCTAGATTTACAGGGCGTCATACATTGTGATTTGAAGCCTGAAAATATCTTGATCTCAGACAAAGAAAACTGTCAGGTGAAGATTATTGATTTTGGTTCTGGATGCTATGAAAATAATCGCGTATACACCTATATTCAATCGCGCTTTTATCGTGCTCCAGAAATTTTGTTAGGCGTTCCTTACTCTACTGCAATCGATATGTGGAGTCTGGGCTGCATTGTACCAGAGTTGATTCTCGGCAAGCCCTTATTTCCGGGTGAGGATGAGACTGATCAGATTGCTTGTCTCTGCCAAACATTAGGGTCTCCCGATCAGTTCATGCTCAAGTCGTGCTCGCGTGCTAATTTATTCTTCGATGCAAGGGGCAACCCACTCAATCGCCGCAGCCCAGATGGTATTGTACGGGGCGCACCCGGTAGCAAGAGACTAGAAACCATGCTTCCTCCTCTAGCTGCCGATTTTTGCCTCAAGATCCTACAGTGGTCACCTCACAAACGGCTCAGTGCGGGTGGAGCATTGTTTCATGAGTTTGTACTTGGTGTATGATATGCAGGCGTATCATATACACCACTATTACCTCTACCCCCTTTATTTGCGTGTAATTTTATATATATTTCGATACTAATGTTATATACCCTCGCGCTGTCGCCGGGTCGTATCTGCCTTGAAATTCATTTGAGCTGGAATGACTCAACAAAAATAAATCTAGCCATATAGTCTCACCCCAAATATTAAACTAAATTGAGAGCCCAGACAGCCTCTGGAGGCATTCGGAGACCAAATGGCCCGCATATGCAAAGTGGAAAAGGGATCTGCAAATGCCACATAAGGGGTATATATTGGAGTGAAATTAGGTGAAACAAGTCTTTAGTACTTCATAGATAAAGCGAGGGTATCGAGGAATAGTGGCATGCTCACACTGCACGATCACATGCATTGAGCACCGCCCAATCACGAGGGGACTATATGTAAAAATGGAGGTAGTGCACGAGATCCGCAGTAAATAAGAAGCGAACGCAGATTTGAAGTAGAAAGTGCATAATGGTGACTCTAAGACGCGAAAGCCTATTTATGGCCTGCAAAACTAGCCGGACGTATGGGGAATTATTACCAGCTGTGTATACAAGCTCATATAAAAGGGTTAGGGTTACCTATCAGCCGAACCCCACATTCTGTTCTCGTATAAATATGTTGTACCCGACTTTACACCGAGTGCACCCGCATACTACACATGAGTAAAGGAGACTACAAAGCTGTGCGCGAGGCTATTGAGAAGATCCTCCCTAACGAGGAATACGATGATGGCAGTACTGGCCCCGTGCTTGTCCGTTTGGCATGGCACGCGAGCGGTACCTACGACAAGGCTACTGGAACCGGTGGGTCAAACGGTGCCACCATGCGCTACAAGCTTGAGGCTTTGGATGGTGCCAACGCTGGTCTTGAGTATGCTCGTAAATTCCTTGAGCCCATCAAGGAGCAATTCCCCTGGATCTCCTATGCCGATCTTTGGACATTGGCTGGTGTTGTCGCCCTTAAAGCGATGGGCGGTCCTGATGCCGAGTGGGCTCCTGGACGTGTTGATTACGTCGATGAAGATAATGTCCCACCTAATGGACGTCTGCCCGATGCTGCTTTGGGTGCCGATCATCTCCGCCAGATCTTCCACCGCATGGGATTTGACGACAAGGAAATTGTGACCTTGAGTGGTGCACATAACCTGGGCCGTACCCACGCAAACCGTAGTGGTTTCGATGGCCCATGGGTCCCTAACCCCACAAAGTTCAACAACACATACTTCAAACTCTTGCTTGGTGAAAAATGGTACCCTGGCAAGTCTCCCGCTGGTGTCGACCAGTTCTACGACGAAGACAAAGAACTCATGATGTTGCCTACTGATATGTGTCTTCTCGACGATCCTGCTTTTCGTCCTTGGGTTGAGAAGTATGCTGAGGATAAGGAGCTTTTCTTTGCCGACTTTGCCAAGGTTTTCACCAAGCTTTTGGAACTTGGCGTACGCCGCGGTGATGATGGACTTGCCGTGATTAATGTTCTTACCGAGATCAATAAACCTCTTGCATCCAAGCTTTAGGTAAATAGTATATATGATGGCTCAATCTGTAGTAGTGAATGTTTGAAAACAGAAGTATAATTTACCATCGAACTCGCAGTAGTCTGTGCAAGGAGTCTGCGAATTTTGGGTGTGGGCTAGATGCTTTAGGTTGATATGCGTTGTTATAGCCATGCTGACTTCCAGCGTTGGTCGTAGCAGAAGACACCTTACCCACAAAACAGATATTTAATACGAATAGGAGGGTTTGAAGCTAAAATGCATCCCCCCGCTCACCTGCCCTTCTTGGCTATCTTAATCACATGCCTATCCCCCCCGCATTTGTCATGGCCACTCTATCGAAGTTCGCGACTGAGAGCTTTGCTCTCTATGGGAGGCACCGCAAAGGCGTTACCCGTGCGATGTGGTGTAGCTTATTAGCGCTTGCCGCATACTCTGCTGGGAAACCTTTTCTTTACTCAGAATCCAAATCGGCCCCCATTAGCGAAAAGACAGAGGGGACTTCAGGGCAAAAGAAACGTAAGGTAGCAATTGACGCTGCGTTTTTCAGGAATTTGCTTAAACTCATCAAGATCATTATGCCAAACGGTATTAGATCCCGTGAGTTTTGGCTCCTTTGTGCCGAGACGTTCTTCCTAATCCTCCGCACAGGTATTTCCTTGTACATTGCCAGACTTGATGGACGCATCACTTCATACCTGGTCAAGGGCGAGGGTCGCCAGTTTGCAATCGGCGTTGTGTGGTGGATTATGGTTGGTTTCCCAGCTAGCTTCACTAACTCCATCTTGTACTACCTGCAGCGTACTATTGCCCTAAGATTCCGCACTCGTCTTAATGCCCACATGCTGGAACAGTATTTGCCGGATAGCGAAGTCCCAGTTTACTATTCCTTGCATAACATGGACGACCGTATCTCTAACCCAGACCAAGTCATTACTGCCGATACTGCCAAGTTTGCTGCTGCCCTCAGTAACCTTTACGCCAACCTGGCTAAACCAGTACTAGATGTGTGTCTATACACATACCAATTAAGTCAGAGTATTGGTGGCGATAACGTGTTTGCTATTGGCATTCTCATTCAATTGAGTGCTCGTGTCCTTCGTCTGAGCGCACCTCCCTTCGGGGAATACGTTGCCACAGAAGGTCAGCTAGAGGGCGACTTCAGGGCAAAACACACTCGCTTGATTGAGTATAGCGAGGAGGTCGGTCTCTACAAAGGTGACCGCTCAGAGAAAGATGTACTGGATCGCTCTTACTTTGCGCTTTTCAAACACACCAACTATGTTCTTCGTCATCGGCTCTACTATAACTTCTTGGAGGATTTTACTATTAAATACTATTGGGGTGCGCTTGGTCTAATGCTCTGCTCTATCCCCATCTTTTTCAAAGGTGCAGTTGCCAGTATAATTGCCAACACTGTGGGTGAGCGCACTGAAGCTTTCGTTACAAATCGTCGCTTGCTTGTGAGCAGCAGTGACGCTTTCGGTCGAATTATGTCCTCATACAAAGAAGTTTCTCAGCTTGCTGGTTACACTCAGCGGGTTTCCGACTTTATCAATGTGATGGCGAGTACTTCTAAGGGCCAGTTTGAAAAGAAGATGGTTGCACATATACCCCAGTCAAGAGGCAAAGTGATTCTTGGTCCTGATATTGCTTTCGATAAAGTACCTCTCATTTCGCCGATTGGTGATGTTCTCATCGAGGAGCTGACCTTCCAAGTCAAACAAGGTCAGCACTTGTTGATCGTTGGGCCAAACGGCTGTGGTAAATCTTCACTCTTCCGCGTTCTCGGTGGTCTCTGGCCAATTCATGGCGGTGTTCTTGAGCGCCCCCCTCCGAGCGATATCTTTTATATTCCTCAACGCCCTTACCTTAGTAGAGGCACTCTTCGACAACAAGTGATCTATCCTACTACCGAGAAAAATAACCACACTAGCGACTCTGAGCTGCTTGAGATTCTCAAGGTTCTTCAAATTGGTGATCTTGTGGAGCAAGTCGGAGGTTGGGATACAGAACGCGAATGGCGCGAGGATCTAAGTATGGGCTCTCAGCAACGGATTGCCGCAGCTCGTTTGTTCTACCACAAGCCCAAGTTTGCCATTCTGGATGAATGTACCTCTAGTGTCACCCTTGACATTGAAACAATCATGTATACACACGCCAAGTCACTAGGAATTTCTTTGTTGACAGTTTCGCACCGGGCGTCTCTTTGGAAGTACCACAATTTGATTCTTCAACTTGATGGTTATGGTGGGTACGTCTTTAGCGACTTAAATGCAGAGGAGCGTTTAAAACTTGAGGAGGAAAAGCTCTCTCTTGACGCCAAGTTGCGCACTATCGATGCCATGAAAGAGCGCTTGGCAGTGCTAGAAACCAGTATGGCATAAAAAATATGAAGCCATAATCATATGCAATGATCGCCAGGAGCCTCAATATTCTCTACATCTTTTCCATGCAGTATCTGTGACGGACAGGGGGCGACGCACAATGTCTTAGACAAAAGTACCCCTTCAAAGGGGTCCCTGGGTTGGGTACATGAATGTGGATCCACAAAAATGACCGGACGAAAAATAAAAGCCAATAGTGGTGAAGCTCAGGGGCGTGAAATATGGGCCCAGAAGTCACTTGTAAACAAGGGACCTATAAATAGTCGTAAATCCGGTTATAGCCATATATACATATAAAAAACAGCGCTTCTTTACAGCCAATCGAACATATTCTATGTATATTAAATTAGACAGGGTACCACCCCCTGCTTTCGGCATACATGTACATACCGGTGGTTTTATGCCGCAGAGGACTACTCTTTGATTTACATAACAGGCCCCACCTAAGGATGCTGGATATGGCCGAATGGGACACCAAACAGGTTCTAAGATGGTTGGAAGGGTTGAGGATGCACCAATACGCAGATGAGTTCAAGTATCATCATATAACTGGCGAGTCGCTAATGGTAATTGACCACCAGGATCTGGAGGAGGTCGGGGTGCGGTCATTGGGTCATCGGATCCGCCTTCTAATGGCAATAAACCAGCATCTTAAACGTGAAAACATTAATTTGAGCACAAAAAGCGCCCCTGATTTAGCACAGGAAGTAGCTGACCTTCATATTCGTGTCAAGAAACTCACAGAGTCCCACAATAGAGTTCGCCAGGATATGCTTCCAGTAATTCGCCGTGCCAAGGAAAACGAGCCCCTGCCAACTCCACTGAGTGGCGCAAGCCCCACACATACTCAAGCGCGTCGAGGTACCAGCATATCGCCGAGTACAGATAGTCCATTTGAGCTGAGCAACCGTACATCGTCGCGACTGGGTACTACCACTCCCTCAGGCGAGCGTGGGCCAAGCAGGCTAGGGTTAATTGAGGAAGATGTCGATCCCATGGGCTCTATATCATCACAAGCACCCCCGCTTTTTAACGGACCCCAGCTTGTGCATGCGCACATGAAGAGCGGCGGCCCCATATCACTGAGCACCGCCAGTGAGCCATTCAAATCATTTAGAGTAACACTCGATGATCCTTGCACAAAAGTTCTGCCGGCAGTTTTGAAAAAATATCGCATTCATGACGACCCCTCCAACTATCGATTACTAGTATCCTATGGTGACCGGGAACGTGAGCTTCGCAACGATGAGAAGCCACTTCATGTATTTAAAGAACTACAAGATTCTGGCTTAAGGCCGGTATTTATGGTCCGACAAATTGTTAAAAGTTCATCTCTCACCCCAAGCGGGAGACTCACGCCCGGCGGCGTAATATAATGCATTAATTTATAAACTATAATTACAAACGTAATTTTAACCCCCTACTTTTCATTGCGAGCTGGTTTATGGCCTGCCTGTCACGTCCTCCCACTAATCTAAACGTAATCGCTTCGCGCTTGCTTACAACGTGTCATGAAGCTCAAAGAGATTCCGCGCACTGCTACTTTTGCGTGGACACATGATAGTGGTGCCAACACATTGGTCACTGGTACTGCTAGTGGCGCAATCGATGCCGACTTCAATTCAAACACTCAGCTTGAGCTCTGGCAAACCAACAAGAGTGAACCTCTGTTCACCACTGAGGTTGACGCGCGTTTCCACGACTTGGCGGTCTCTAATGACAATGAGCTTGTTGCTGGTGCAATGGAAAATGGCGTTGTGAACCTCTGGAGGCACACTGGCGAGTCCCTTGAGAACGCTGGCTCGGGAACCAATCACAAAGCTGCCGCTCGTGCTGTATCTTTCAATGCCGAGAACAAGCTTGTGAGTGCTGGAAACAATGGCGAAGTTTACGTTTGGGATACTAAAAATATGAAAGCCGAGGCTCCTGGTACATCTAGCCGTCAGGATGACATCGTAGGAGTGGCCTGGAACAACCGTGTTAATCAGATTCTTGCTACCGCAGGTACTGGTGGGTTCACATCTATTTGGGATTTGCGCAAGAAGCGTGAGGTTATCCACTTACATTACACTGTCGCTGGCTCGCGCTTACCTGCAAGCAGTGTCTCGTGGCATGCCACTAACTCCACCAAGTTGGTAACTGCCTCCAGTGACGATCAGAACCCTGTCGTGTTAGTTTGGGATTTGCGTAATGCGAACTCTCCTGAAACTATTCTTGAAGGCCACTCTGCTGGTGTTTTGAGCGTTGATTGGTGTCTTCAGGACCCCAACCTCTTGCTCAGTTCAGGTAAAGACAACCGTACCTTGCTATGGAATCCCAACCAAAGTGATCAGAAGCTGCTTGCAGAGTACCCCATTTCTGTTGGCTGGACTTTCAAGACTCGCTTCAATCCCCGTGTTCCCGATATTTTTGCGTGCGCTTCCTTTGATGGTAAAGTCACTGCACAAACCCTTCAGGATACCTCTGAGCCAAAGCAGAATGGCAGCACAAAAGCTTCTGGCGATGCATTCTGGGATTCTGAAGAGGTCGTTGATGCGGTTCATCCCCAATTCTACGTTCACCAACCACCTGCTTGGCTCAAGCGCCCAGTCTCTACATCTTTTGGATTTGGCGGTAAAATTGTGACCGCAATCGGTAAAGAAGTGAAGATCTCTACTGTAAAGGCATCTGCTACTGACGCTTCCTCTCTCAAAACTGCTTTCGAGAAAAAGGATTACGCTGGTTTGACAGAAAAAGACGGTAAAGACTGGGAGCTTCTTAGGCTTGTGGTTGAGGGGAAACCTATTTTCGAGGCTGTGGAATCCAAGGATGACGAAAAGGAAGGCGAAGATGACTTTATTGTGTCCCAGGACTATCAGCCTTCTGGAAGGTACACGTTGCTAGATGGCAAGAACGATAAAATCACTAAGCTTGTACTCGCTGGTAAGATCTCCAAGGCTGTTGATACCTTGATTGACGAAGCGGCTCATGCGGATGCTCTCTTACTGGCTTCCTACGATCCTGAGCTTCTTACAAGAGCTCGCAATGCTTACCTCGAATCCTCCAACAAGCCTTATATTCGCGCTGCATGGGCTCGCAAGAGTAACCTCTCTGATTTTGACAACGTCGAGCTCGATTCCTGGAAGGAGGTTCTTAACCTGATCCACTCGGATAAGGAAAAGACTGCGTCTCTCGGTAAGCGGTTGCAAAAAGATGGCCGTCGTGATGATGCTTTGCGGGTCTATTTGGCCGGTGGAAACGTAGCAGAAGCTGGTGATATCTGGATAGGAGAGTTACCTGCGAATGAGAAGACTTACGCAGCTGATAATAAGCTGACTGCCTACCAAGCTCATGCCAAGGCACTGCAAGATCTTGTTGAGAAGATTACAGCTGCATCCAAGGGTGCCGCTATCGCTGATGCTGATGCTGCTGTTTATGATGCGTATCGCGACTTTGCTAATATCGTTGCTTCACAAGGTGATCTGCAGCTTGCGTCTACTCTACTTGACTTATTGCCTAACACTTACGCACAGGAGAAGGGCCGTATAACTGGCGCCACCACAAAGGCCAAGGCCCAGCAAGCCGCCAAGGGTAAAGCTGCCCCCAAATATGGTCAACCCGCTTCTATTATTCCAGGATATGGTGCGCCCAGTGCTGGCACGCCCTCTGCTCCTTCCTCCGTAGCTGCCACAGCCCCCACTGTTGCTAAAACTGTTGGAAAGCGTCCTCCCGTGGCTGCACCACAGCAGCCTACTGCTTCAGTACCAGCGGCCGCCCCCAGAGCTCCTAATCCTTACGCTCCCACTGTTGGTGCCTCTAACTCTGGTGTCTCCAACCCCTACGCACCTTCCACCAACACTAATCCTTATGCAGCAGCAGCTGGAGTACCAGCCCCTAGTGCCAGCCCTACACCAGCTCCTCCTCCACCCAAGAGTGGATCCGGCAAGGTGTCCACCACGATTCGCCCTCCTGCCCAGGGCTGGAATGACTTGCCCGAGATTAGCATGCAAAATAGCCTGAAGAATAGACGCACTCCCACTGCACCTCCTATTCTACCTAACCAGCACAATGACCAGCAAAAGTCCTTTGCGCCTCCCCCTCGTGCCCCTTCTACTGGCCCTACCCCACCCCCAAAGACTGGTGGCCCCAGTGTTCCTAGTGCCAAGGCTACTGGACCATCAGCTCCCTCTAGTAACCCATATGCACCATCCCCTGGTGCTGCGCGTAGTGAATCACACTATGCGCCCCCTAGAGCTTCTGCTACAATCCCAAGCGTGACTCGTGTACCCAATGCTTATGCTCCCACTGGAGCACCAGTCGCTGCGCCAGCCCCTGTACCAGCACCCAAGGCTGCAGCCGCACCCCCACCACCTCCAGGTAAAGCACGCAGTAAGCCAACAGCTGCGCCTGCAGACGTAGCTGCCAGCTTAGCAGCGACTTCTGACAATGCTATCCCTGCTGATGGTCCCAAGTACCCTTCCGGCGACCGTGAGCATATCCCCACAGCTGCTAAGCCTATTTATGAGGGACTGAGCCGGGCAATTGAGGCGATTAGACCAAGCATCACTGCGCAGTACCCTAAGCAGATGAAGGATACTGAGCGCCGTCTCAATATATTGTTTGACCATCTCAACAACGAGGACTTGGTAGGACCTGAGACCGTGTCGAAGCTTGCTGAGCTCTCCAGTGCTATCGATAATAAGCAGTTCGATCGCGCAGATGACATCCGCACTGAGATTGCCACCAAAACTCCTGATGAGTGCGGCCACTGGATGACAGGAGTGAAGCGTCTTGTGCAAATGGTGTCGGCCATCCCAGCCTGAATGTAAATTAAAACTAGGAGTTACATCACTATATCTTTCAGAATACATTACGCTGACGATTTCAGAGCTTTTAGCGAGGGTTCAGTTGTAGAGTTAATGCAACAACATCCGCGCGTGAGCATCAAGTGCCCATAATTTATAGATGATCAAATATTGTGTAAATCAAACACGACAGTTCCCTGAAACCTATGAAGGAAATTATAGTCACTTGTAATTTTTGGAGTTTCCGCTTGAGGCCCCTTTACTCGATAGAGTTTCTACTAGGTTACTGCCAAGTGAACGAAATGTAGTCATGTGCACGGTGTATGCAGAAGCGAGGTTCGGGATATGAGGCGTATGATGCATATATTATGTTAAAGCACTTTGCCCGACCATCTCCGCCTGATTTATGCTTAACTTGATATCATCAGTATTAGAGGTCATCGTCGACCACTATAGACCTGCATTCCACGCGATGATTACTCTGAGACACAATGTAAGGTAAAATTCCGCCAATGCATGCAAGCAGTAAAAATCTATGAAAGCTCCGACTTGAGAGATCTGATCAGTCGAGTGTAATCGTGCAATAGGATCACAGAAAAAGGTTGTGTTGACACCCCACGAATACAAAACTGTTTGAAGGGTACATTGATAAGAAAATTGGCTTATTGTCGTGAAGGACTACATACTAATACTTATGAAAAAAGCATTAGTGGAAACTCAATGTCACTTTATTCTAGAACGCGGGATAGGATTATAAGCTCAGGCGATAGCTTCATGTACATGCCATGCCTGCATGAGCAACTGCACGTCCAAAACCTGTGACGTGCTGAATGGCTGGACAAAACGCAGGTCCGTGTTACAGACATGAAGGAGCCAGTGATAAGAAAAGGGATCACGTACAAGAAGCAAAAGGGTCTAGGGGCCTGAGACTCGGAAATCAAGATCAAATCAACCTGGTGAAGAGCTCCGCATGATGTACTGCAGAGTCTTGCAGCCATTTGCAACCGGAAATAGCAGCAAAGATGGATCACAAGAGGCGGTGCTACCCCTTCCTTCGGGTGAGACAAGCTTAAATTCCCAAGTTTTTGGTTTAGTTCAAGTGATTGATGGCAGTACAATCAATTGTTCCAGCTTACATTGGTTTCATAAATAACCTGTTACAGGTAGGCTTAGCTCCACTCGTTTGCATATCAAGCTGCTATCTTCACATCCCACCTTCTAATTGATGTAATAAATATGCAGTACTGACAAGCATACCTCAGAATTATTTCTCTTTATTTAATACCTGGACTCAACTGAGCGCAAAGTCTTTTAAATTACCATCAACGGACTTAAATTTCGCTGGTAAATCACGGGTATGCAGCCCTCATGCACTATGTAGGTTTAACTGTGCACTTTGACTAAGACATGCCGCTGAGGAAAATGCAGTGCCTCCTGCCGTTTTGAGAGTATCCATTACTCACGCTTACAAACACCCGGAGAGAACGTTGAACTCATTCTCACTCGAAACCCAACCTCTTAAATTGAATACCAGACAGAGTTGCTTTCATTTCAATGCAGACATTTCTATCGGTAGGGTTCTCACCTTCCGCTGCGCTCGTCACTTGGCAACTGGAGCTGTCTGGCGCTTTCCAGACATTCACGTACTGGCCAACCCATACCATCAGCTTTAACACCGAGCTATTTGGAACCCACAGCTTTCAGCCCAATCAGCTTGATTTGAGTGCCCTTAAGGAACCAAAACCGTTTGATTTTGTTCTCCTGTGCGTACCCTCTTTGAGAGATGTGAATCGTATGGTCAAGAAGATCGAGCGCTTTGTTTCTAAGAACTCGGTCGTGCTGGTGAACATTTCTGAGGGCCAAGGTATGCTTCAGCGGTTAGTTAAAGCTCGGATTCCGAAGACCCTTGTCGCAGGCTTCATTTGCGATTTTCCGGTGCGGCATATTCCCGACGCCAAGACCAACGTGTGGCAGGTAATCCAGTGGGGTAATTCGAAGAGCCCTGGCCCTCAAATGTCGTGTCATATTGAGCCTATTGCGGTCAAACAAATTGCCACGCTGGAATCCGCTCTAACGTCGCGGCGCATACCATGCTCACACCCCAAAACCAGTGCCGCGTTCCTTGCCGTGCAGTGGGAACGCACCATATTTACTGTTGGCTTTGAGCTTTTGACAATCATCTTTAATACTCCTTCTGTTGAGAAGCTCATCAAAGAACCAATTTCTAGACCCATAATCGATGGTATCGTAAACGAGCTGCTGATGCTCGCTAACGCTTCGGGAGTCAAAACTCTCCCTTCTTGCTCCCACTTCGTACAACAGGCACCGTTTCTGACTCGTAAAGCACCGTCCATCTTTGCTATTCCACACGCATCGAGAATGTATTTTGAATTCTTTGACAGAGCCCCTATCCCCCTTGACTTGCTACTACTGTCGCAAATCATGCTTGCAGATGAGCTCAAGAAAGCTCGAACACCGTATTTGGATTCGGCTTATGCCTATGCCACACAGCTTCAGAATGTTAATGCCACGCCCTCAGACTTATTTTGTCGAGTTGACCTGGAAGCTAAGCAGCGCCAAATGGATCGTGAATACGAGTTGAAGCACGGCAATAGTAATGCTGCCAAACTTGAGCAGCAGCTACAAAGTGCTTTACTTCAAGCTGAACAGCGCGAGTCCAAATCTAAAGAAATTGAGGCCGCTCTTAGGTCGCGCGAGCTTAAGCTCACAGAAGCTCAGACAATAGTCGATAATCGCCAGAGGAAAAATGCTGCGCTTGAGCAGCGGGCACAACAGCTGAAGGCCAGGGAGGAACAACTCACTCAACGCGAGGAAGTACTTGCGGAGCGGGAACGCCGCGTGGAGTTCAGGGAACGTGACTTGAGCTCAGAGCGCTTCAGCCGCAATGGCGGCCCGGGTGGCGGCCCTGCCCCTCAAGGTCCTCCCCAACCCATCAGCAGATCAGCTAGTGCTTCGAAGCTACCAATGATGCAACAAACACCCCCACCACAAATGCCCCAAACACCGAAACAGATTTCCAAGCCCCATAAGCAGGCTCCTTATACTCCTGCTATGAATGGTCACTGGGAAGGGCAGCAGTCGCCCCCTCAGGCAATGCCGTTTATGACACCGCAACACCGCCCCAGACCTAGCCGCCAGATCAACCCACACATGCTAGACAATCATGCCCCACTTACAGGAATGCCAGCTTCACAACATGGGCAGATACCTCGCAGAGCGTCTCAAGCATCCATTATGCCGGAACAGCTCGATATGATGTCGTTAACACAATCGAAAAACAGACGCCAGAGCCTTCGCAATGGTGGTCCTCCTAGATCTGCGAGCATGACTAGTATATCTGGCAGTGCTGGGAGCTCATACAGCCAATCATTCCAGCTCGATGGTATTGCGGGCCTCGCCTCTCAGGACCGGTATTCATTTGCCGGGCCGAAGAAGGCGCCCGCAGGGATATCGGCCGATCATACACTAGGTGCTAATAGACCTTACGCGCACGGATTCAGTAATAGCTCGGGTGGCCTCTCTCATCATCTTCACGACACTAAGTCACAAAACCAGTTACGAGTCAATGGAGCGAGATCCGATGCCCCAGATTTTTCTACTTTTGGCTACAACTTTGACAACAAGCATTCTAACAGTGGCTCTCAGGGATCAGAGAGTTATTCGGGTAACTCAAGATCAACGCCACCTCGCTCACCCAGTGTGACACCCCCCACTCCTAATACACTCGACCCTGCAGATATGAAGGAGCCTTATCGTATCCCAGGTGTGTAGTGACAATGCATTATTTTATTTTTTTCCATCATTCATTATTCGCTTTACTTAGTTTCACCCTTTTCCGTCACAGGATTCACACCAAAAACTTATTTTTATTGCCTAGTTCATAAGTATGAAAATTACAGTGAGCTACATCATTGATGTATTAGCATTGCTCTATCTATAGCGGGGGTAAAAAACTGTACACTAAATGCATTCAGAGGGCTATTGAAAGCCAGTTCCAATTGTTAGAAACATCTCCCTTGTCGTCAGGCTCTTGTTCGAAGTTGAGGGCATTGTGCTGCTCATCTGGAATACCATCATTATTCACAGATGAGCTGGCCATCGACAAAGAGGCTTTTGGCTCATTTGAGTCTGGTGCGCGTGGTATTTGTGCTGGAGATGCGTGGGTAGATGGACTGGGCTCTAAGCTATCATCGTCACTTCTGAAGGGTTGCTTGTTTCTTCTTCTACTCGACCTTATTCTTGAAGAGCGCTGTATTTCCTCGTTTGTGCCTCTATTTCTTTTCTTAATGACATCAGTCTTGAGACTGAGCGGTCTACCAACACCATGAAGCTTGTGGAATAGGCCGCAGGCATTGCAAAGTGGGAACCCTTGGTTGTTACGACGCCAGAGGGGTGTTGTGCGGGTTTTGCAGTTACTGCACACGAGCTCTTCGGTCGCCTGTTGTTGGGACGCTTGTTGTCCACTGAGGTTAACCGAGGAATTCGTTCGGGATAACGCGCCGGGTGTTTTGCGTTGTTTTCTAGATGCTGTTCTTTGCGCCCGCGTAGCTGTGAGGTCGTTGAGGGACACTGCTTGGGATGGTATTCCAGAGAGAGCTTCAAAGCTTGTGGTGCTAGAGCTACGATTAGGAAGCTTTTTCACTTTATTCGCATCCAGAATTTTAGGACTATTGCCAAGTTCATTAGCCTTGGGAACCATGGCGTAGGGAGTATACAACTTGTTCTGTTCAACAAGACCCATGGAATGTTGCTGATGCTGCTGGAATGGGGGTTGCTGTTGGAGTTGATGCTGCTGCTGCTGATGGGGAACAAAGGCATTGGGATGAACTCCAACAGGAGCACCAATTGAATGGTTGAAGATAGCATCTACGCTACTACCGAGACTGCTTGCCCCTGGGCTTTCGAGGGCCATATACTGTGACTGATGCTGGTGGGGAATGCCAAATGAGGGAGTACTGCGCTCGCTATCACCATAAGGACTGTGACCGAAGTTCAGTGGTGAGCATACAGTTGGCGATTTCCGGACATACGCGGGTGAATTCTGTATGGTCCCATTAAATATGTTGTCGAATCCCTCAAAAGCCATAGAGTCCAGCTCAAAGCGAAATGAGTTATCGATAAGCCCAGAAGATCCTGCTTCTACAGTATGGTTTTGATGCCCGGACCAGTGGTAATTACCCTCTACCTGTTCATTTACTTGTGGTAGGGTTTCGGGCATCATCGCTGGGGGGTGGAAGTTTTGGACCGGAACCGAGTCTTTTGTACAGAAGTCATCAAAGCCCATTGATAGGTTTTCGCTATTGTGTGCTTGTACTCCATGTAAACGACTGTCACTAGCTTGCTTCATTATGCTTTGACTCAGTAGACGCCAGCTGAGGTTTTCCACCCGCTTTCGGTCTGGAAGATTATACCTTGCCTTGGAATACATTTTCCATATTTGTGTTGTTTGTTTTTGAAAGTCAATAGTCTCTTGCAACTGATTCTCTGTAACCTTGGAGTAGACATCGAGCCGCGTGTAATTCAGGTAATTGGAGTAATTTCCCCGTTTTAGAAAGTCCTCAAAGTTTGACATTCGATATACTTGCCGGGAAATCTATTTCAGCGTGCTTTGTGGTTCGTATTGTCAAAGGAAGGGTCGTATGGCAATATGCTTAACGTTATTACGGGCACGACGGGTCTCAGCATATGCACGTGGGCAAGGGTTGATACTTTACTGTTTTCTCTGATTCAGGCTGGTGCTTCTCCGTTATCAGGAGGACATAAACATGCTATCTTACCTAAATCAGACTCTATATAGCCAAAGTCGACTATGAATGATCAACTTTGGGGTGTTTTCTTATAGTATGCAGGTGCTTTTAGGTGACACTTCACTTCCTTATCATGCGAAATCTATTGGGCGATAATGATAACCTTGCCCAGCCTATGCAAGCTATAGAACATGCTGTTTATAGACGAAGGGACAATTTGAGCCAAACAGGCTTTAGCCAAGTGCACATGGTTTTCATCATAGAATTCTCCGCGTTCGTTTAGCTTTTCAACTGTTTTTGAAAAGACCTAAATCTATGCATTACGATTATGGGCCCGAGGCACACGGGAGGTGAACCTGCAAGTAGGGCAACAGTACAAGAGTAGAATCCGGGTACGAAACCAGACTTGTGTTAGCCATCATCTCAAGAAATACTTCAACCCATAAGTGGGTTTAAATATCCATGTAGGATATTCTCGTAGCATATTCTGTAGGTAGTGGTGGTCGACTTCCGAGGCGGTATGCGTGGAGTGAGGTAAAGCGCCCTGGAAAAGCTCAAGGTGGCAAGTAAAGCATCTCAGACAAGATGGCATCAGTAGCATAGCACAAACTACCAGCAGCCTCCATGCTTGTCACAGGTGCCGCGCAGTTCCAATTTGGTGAACACAACAGCGACTCCCTAGTGCCGCAACGTCTCAATGTCACTAGTTTATCCTTCATGCAGTAGTGTAAAAGGAGGGTAAGTCCCTGCCTTGAATTAAAACCGAAAATAGTGTCAATAAATGCTATTTGATATGGTGTAAGTTAGACAAATGAGTGATTATTTTCCTTCCTCCAGCGCACAAAGTGCTGCACCAACACCGCTACCATCTTTTGCTAAACCGAATGTCAAACGATCTGCGTCGTCACCTACCTGGATTTTCACGGCCTCGAGAATACGCTCAACGAAACCAGGATAGAACTCAAAGACACTTCCGTCACCACCAATATCAATTCTCTTGTGCTTTGCAAACGCATCTGTTTGAGCGATCACACCAACAATCACCGTTGACGCAAGGTATGCGGCGCGCTTGCCAATAGCACGAGCAATATCTAGGACAGCCTTGCGCTCTTCAATGGTTGACTCAATCGCGAAGGATTCTTGGATGAGACTTCCAACGAGTTTAAGATCGTCACTGGTATCAGTCTCCATCATGCTTGGCACAGAAGTATCAATGGACCATGGCTCCTGCAATTGCTGCGAAGATTGATTCTTGAACAGGTGGCCTTGCTCGCTAAGCTCCAGAATAGTCTCTCGCAAGAGCTCGCCCAAGAACATTCCGCTGACCCGCTTTTCGAACATGTGATACCCTGGGTTAGCAGTTCTCTTGTCAATTTTTACATCGAAACGCGTGTTTGGAAGCACGGCCAGATCATTATCAAAGGAACCCCATTCCATGTTGACAGCCATCCGGCCGCCCCCATTGAAACCCTTGAGCTTATTGATTTTGGAAACGTCCTCGAAGTAGGCACCATTGGTTCCAGTACCGAAGATGCAACCAAGGATAGTATCACTGGCATTTTCATTAGTGTAAGAGCGTGCCATCAGTGATCCCACAGTGTCATTCACAATGGCAGCAATGTGTACCTTAAGGTTTTCCTGGTCCAACGCCTTTTGAAATTCAACTGCAACATCTTTACCCACAGCGTCTTTGATATCGAAGCCTTTAGTCCATCTTAGCAGAGTACCCTCGTTAATACTGGACTGGCGGACAGGAAATGAAAAGGTGAACCCCATACGCAAAGGATCAGTTCTGCAGTGCAGGGTTGCGAAATGATCACTATGGTGCTCTTTTAGGAATTCCTTGACACGCGAAGCAAGGAACTCGAAAAACTGGCTTGACTGACCAACCATCAATTCGTGAGGAACCGGCCATTTACTCTGGATAATCTCGAACTTGTGGTTTCCCAATAAGTTAATACTGCACACTCGAAAATTTGTACCTCCGAGATCAGCAGCCAAGTAAGTTCCTGTCTCATTGCCCGACGGCACCTTGGTCACAAATGTCGGAATCATGGGAACACCACGGTCAGACCATTGATTCAATCCGTCCTTCATCTGTTTAATGAAATGGGAAGAAAGAACTTTGAGCGATTTCGGCTCAAGTGTAAATTCTTTTACGATTGCTGTCACGGCACTCTCCATCGCAAGCTGTGGCAAGGTATAGATCAAAGTGGCGGTTGAATGAGCACATCTATATGCGGGGTGTTAGAAAAGCACATGTGACTAATATCGGGCCCACCTAGAAATGAGACAGTAAGTAATATACTCCGATACACATTAGCTACATAATTCAATCCATACCTATGATCTCCTTAACGATTGCCTTTTCCCCTGACGCATTCAAGAGGCTTGAACCAGGCTTTGGTAAAATAGCGCTGCATACTTACGTCATTGGATCTTGCTTTCAGACAGGACCCTTCAGATCCACTCAACTGATGCGTCAAAAATTGCTTGAGCCTCAGGACGGCGTAGAAAAACCAGCTATCAAGAATATTCTGCTCGCATCAATCTTCATGCTAGAATTTCAGGTATTATTTACATAAAGACACCTTAAGACAACTTAAGACAACCTTATCTTCACTGTGTACTGTCCTGCGTGTTATGATTTAGGTTCTGGGTGTCAGAAACCAAACTTCACCGATTGAGTGAATAATTGTACCGATGAGATTACGCTACCTCATTACGACCTCCTATACTCAACCACCACAATGTTATTCATGCGCATTGTTTCCCTATATCTTATATAATCGCCGGGTAACTACGCGTGTTGTTTACAGCAGGTCCCAGGCCACCCTTTTCAACTTTCTGTGCAAAATGAGAGAAGTCATCAGCATCAACGTTGGTCAGGCAGGTTGCCAAATTGGTAATTCCTGTTGGGAGCTCTACTGTCTCGAACACGGTATCCAGCCTGACGGGTTCCTCTCTCCTGAGGCGCAAAAGAGCTCGCGCGATGAGGGTTTTTCTACTTTTTTCAGCGAGACTGGTAGCGGCAAGTACGTTCCTCGTACAATTTACGTGGATCTCGAGCCTAATGTGGTCGACGAGGTCCGCACTGGTAAATACCGCAACCTCTTCCACCCTGAACAGCTCATCTCTGGTAAAGAGGATGCAGCCAACAACTACGCGCGTGGTCACTACACAATCGGTAAAGAGATCATCGATGATGTTATGGACCGCGTTCGCCACGTTTCGGAGAACTGTGGTGGTCTCCAGGGATTCTTATTCACCCACAGCTTCGGCGGTGGTACTGGCTCTGGTTTCGGTGCCCTTTTGCTTGAGCGTCTCTCCAATGAGTTTGGTAAAAAATCCAAGCTCGAATTTGCCGTATACCCAGCCTCCCAGAATTCTACCTCTGTTGTCGAACCTTACAACTCTGTTCTTACTACCCACACAACTTTGGAGCACAGTGACTGTACTTTCATGGTCGATAACGAGGCTATCTACAATATGTGCACTCGTAATTTGGGCATCGCCCGCCCCAACTTTGACAATTTGAACCGTCTTATTGCCCAGGTTGTTTCAAGTGTTACTGCTTCCTTGCGCTTTGATGGGTCCCTCAACGTTGATTTGAACGAGTTCCAAACCAACTTGGTTCCTTATCCCCGTATCCACTTTCCTCTTGTTACTTATGCCCCTGTTATCAGCGCTGCCAAGGCCCACCACGAGTCGAATAGTGTCCAAGAGATCACCAACGCATGCTTTGAGCCTAGCAACCAGATGGTCAAGTGTGACCTCAAAAATGGTAAATACATGGCCTCTTGTCTTCTTTACCGTGGTGATGTTGTTAACAAGGATGTTCAACAGGCTGTTGCCAACATCAAATCCAAGAAGAGCATTCAGATGGTTGATTGGTGTCCCACTGGATTCAAAATTGGTATTTGCTACCAACCACCACAGCATGTCCCTGGTGGCGATCTTGCCAAGGTTGATCGTGCTGTTTGCATGCTCTCCAACACCACCGCTATTGCTGATGCTTGGTCGCGCCTTGACCGTAAGTTCGACCTTATGTTCTCTAAGCGTGCTTTTGTTCACTGGTATGTTGGCGAAGGTATGGAGGAAGGTGAGTTCACTGAAGCCCGTGAGGATCTTGCCGCTCTTGAGCGCGACTACGAAGAGGTTGCAACCGACTCTCCTATGGATGACATCGAGGAGTACTAATATGATTTTATTAAATAGCTAAAATACCATTTTCCGTTGCGATACTGAGCTCACTTGTCGCCATTAGGTGGTCGTTTTGAGAATTTAAGTTGATACTAATTTACAGTTTCTAAGCCAATGGATCTTTTGCACCACTACCATATCTTTCTTTGGCTCTAAGCCACCATCCCTCTGTTTGATCTAGCGCGTTACCTTCCTCTCCCTCAATAAAAGGGTTTTCAGATAAGGGGTCACAGGACATTGTGGTGCGCATCTCTCTAACACGGCTGAGAACCCACCCCGATATAATCTCTTCGCCTTTAGCACGCTCATTGCACATGACTTTGTGCTTTCTACACATTTCTTCATTAGTGGGGGTTGTGTATTTGATGGTGGGTCTTCCCAAACTTATAGTCTGAATGCCAAGGCCACAATAGTGTGTATACGAATCGTGTCTAAACATAAGGCAGTTTCCATTGTCCTTGCAAGCTCGGTTACACTTCTCATAGGACGCGTATGGTGCCTCATGATCATATTCCCCATCACCCGGAGAGTATTCGATGGAGTTGGCCCCATTATCCCAGTTCTTTTGAGCGCTGGCGGGGAAAAAGGGCTTCGCGAAGTCCAGATAGAAGTCAACAAAGAGTAAATTTTTGGGCTTGACTCTTTGATATTCCCATAACAGCTCCATATCACGAGAAGTTTGATCGGCAAATGTGAACACCTCCTTACACCAATTGTGAGCACCAAAGTGGACTTTCCAAACTGGTAGGCCTTGAAAATGATCATCACTTGTACCTCTGCTGAGTTCGATCTCACACTTTTCCTTGAGAAAGCGCGCCAATACATAGTCTCCTCGGGTCTCCTCCTCTGCTATCCGTGTATACTCCTCGACCCAGTCGTAAGCTTTACCGTGATCGAATGCAATACGCATGGCTTCCCTGCTGAGAATTACGCCCGAGCCACCATCAGCGAACTCGAGTTCGCCATCATTGCCAACGGCAGAGCCAAGATAGTGGGGCTTGCTGGGATCAAGTTTATTGAGAAACTCTATCATAGAGGCACCCATGATAAACGAATCGTCATCGACAATAACATACCAATTAAATATGTTGCTATCGCGAGCCGGAGGCTGGTCTGTACCTTTGGGTAGGATGTACCCGGTGAGGTCGTGAATACTTTGTTCATAATGCTGAGCCTTTTGCTGGTCCCAGGCATGTAATAGCATATGCAGATATTTGAATTTATCCAAAAGCTCACTGTCGGCAACATGGACCTGGTCTGGAGCAATATAAACATGTTTATCCCTCAATGAGCGATGAATGCGATAGTATAAAAACTGCGCGGATTTTCGTAACTGCTGTTTATCAATATGCGAGATGATATCTACGACCTCTATTCCACCCACAGAGTCTGGGCCATCACTGTAGAGGATTGCATTAGGGAATTGCGTGAGGGTCGTGAACAGATGCGTGGGTAATTGTTTCCAAATAGTTTGCATCGAGGACTTTACTAGTAACAGAATTCGGTCAGCTCCCTCTATGTCTTCTCTTGGTAGCTCCTGATGAAAATGAGAATTAGTATGCCGTTTGTTGCGTAGCATCTGATTTGGCTGGTAAAACTCATGAGGTCTCCAGGTGTCGTCACTGGTATATCGATTTGATTCGGGATAAGAGTGGAAAAATGTTTGACCTCTTGGTACTAATGTAATGCTCTCGTGTTTACTTTCCATATCTACCATAATAATCTCTTTTTCCCTTTTTGTGCTAATCCAAAAGGCTACTGAAACTACCACGAGGGCGAACAGTAGTCTCACGAACAATCTTCTCCACTTTTGCACCTTGCTAAGAGTGAACATTTACTGGATGCCCTGGTGACAGGTATCAATCTCGTGGCATGTCTTGGGTTTTGTGGCCCCTGCGTCAATACAAGCATGGTGGGTGTTTTTAAATTGAACCTGAAACTTTGAGCTTATAACTTTGAGACACGCATCTTCTGAGAGGCTCTCAGTAAGTTTTAGATGTTTAATGCTCTGTTCTATATTATAAACTCTCCATATGTTGGATTCAGACGTGTCTTTTATCTGTATCCTGATACACTGAGGCTCTCGAAAGCTATAGTCACCTAGGCAACAAATCGAACTCGCCACGAGTTATGCATGAATATGCATTATTGGGGGTTATTATTAAACAAGCGAGACCATAATAATTTATCAAATTTACAAAACAATTCACTTGAAGCTTGTGTATATTCTATTGAGTTCAACGCTTAAGTGCAGATTAGTGTTCAAAAGTCCCAAATTATGATCTCAACACTGTCAATTGCATGAGGAATGAAAAGGCCCTCAGTATGCGCAGTTGCTGAGGGACCACCCACCTCGCAGCCACTCTGAGGCCTACATTGCTACTAAAGTGGGTGTTCACATTTCATCAGAATAAACATGTATAGCATTCCACGTTCACGAAATCGAAAAGCATAGGCCTCAAACCTCAGAGGCAATCGCTACCCTACTCCGACAAATTAGTCGGACGAGAAAGTTTCTTACCTAACTGGATCTGATTATGTTTCGTGGTTTAGGCAATTTTCCTAAACTCGCCCTTTTGGCAAGCCCTCTGGCACTCTCTGGCACAGTAGCCTATGCAGACTCAAAGAAGCCCATTGGCGTCTACGTTTGGGGTGACAATTCCAATGGTCTGATCTCCGGAGAGAAGGAAATTGCTATAAGAACTCCTACTGCTGTACCTTTTTTTGAAGGGAAAAAAATCAAAGACCTCACTGTTTCTGCTCAAGTCGCTGTTGCAGTTTTGGCAAACGGTCAAGTTGTGCAATGGACCAGACCTGACGAGCACCACCACATGCTCAAGGGCGAAACAATTGAAAAAGTAAAAGTGTGGGATGATTTGATCGTTGCCCTTTCAAAAAGTGGCCAAATTTTCACCTGGCACGCAGCCAGCTCCGCTGGCCATGTTCGCAAGTTCAAGCTTCCAAGTCTTGGTTGGTTTGAAAAGATTGTTGACTTTGACATGGGTAGAGATTCCGTTGTAGCGCTCACATCTAAGGGCCATGCTCTGACTGGTCTCACTCGTGAGATTCTTACCCACTCTGGTCAATTGGGTGTTGCTAGCCTCAGTGCACTCGACCCTGCACCACCTGCCTATGAAATGCACTCTGTAAAGTTACTCAACGATATGGCCATTAAAAAAGTCTCGAGTGGAGAAGATCACGTTCTTTTTTTGCTCAAGAACGGTACTGTTTTTGGCTGCGGAAGCAATCAGTTTGGCCAGCTCGCGAGCAGATTTAATTACAACATGCAAAGTATGAGCGTCCCATCTCTCTTGAATTTACAACGTATTCAGGATATCAGTGCAGGGGCAAATGTTACCTTTTTCAGAGATGAAAATGATAGTGTCACAGTTGTGGGTAACGGTATCAACGGCTTGTTTGGTACTGGTTCTTTTGCCAACGTCCAGGAATCCCCAATTAAGCTCTCAGCATTTGATCATTTCAATGAATACAACGAGAAAACACAAAAATTAGTGCACATTGTGCCTGCCGAGTTCCAAGTCAGTATGACCCATGTATATGCAAAACTTACCAACGCTGCCGGAGATTGGTTTGAATGGGGGTCAAACTCTTATGGACAGCTCGGAAATGGTAAACTATCGAGGCAAGTCAAACCTGTGTTAATTCGCGAGTCGCCTCTCAAAGATCTACAGAATGCTACAGATTTCGTTGCTGGGGCAGGTATCAGCGCCGCTTATACCAAGGCGTGATCTCTGGATGGAGTTCTTCTACTTAAATTGTACATACTTATTCACTGAAGCTAATTTGATATTTTAACATATCATAAGACTCTCCCTTTGTACAGATTTGTGGCTAGTGATCTCCTTCAATTGAAACAGCACGAGCGAGAAAGCTCTAGCTGTAGTCTACAAAATACCAACTAATCGCTACAAGTGGCTGCTTGATCTACTCTAATAACCGTATTAGCTACCTTCTGACCCAGTTTATCTGTGCTTAGGTCGCTGCGCTACGCCACTGATTGGTGTGGGGTACGAGAATATCTTGACTCACACAGTCACTAGTAATAATATATGCACAAGACACTTGTTATCAAGCTCGGAACCTCTTCACTATGCGATGAGAAAACCAAAGATTATAGATTGGCCAACATGAGCCAGATTGTAGAGATGGTGGTTGCTCTCAAGCGTAAAGGCTATAGGGTATGCTTGGTCTCCTCAGGTGGAATCGCCGCTGGTTTACAGCGAATGGGTGTTAAAGATCGGCCTAGTGAAACCTCTCAAGTACAGGCAGTTGCTGCAATTGGGCAAGCTCGACTCATTCGACTCTGGGATAACCTTTTCGGTCAGTTTGATCAGCCAACTGCACAGGTCCTGTTGACCAGGAATGATATTGCTGATCATGCCAGATATCGCAATGCCTCAAACACAATAACAAGTTTGCTTGATATGGGCTGCGTGCCAATCATCAACGAGAACGATGCTCTCAGTACGTATGGAATCCGTTTTGGTGATAACGATACTCTCAGTGCAATCACAGCGGCAATGATTAGTGCCGATTATCTGTTTTTGTTGACAGATGTAGATTGTCTGTACACTGCGAATCCACGTGTTGACCCAGGTGCTCAGCCTGTCCGTGTAGTAAAAGATGCCGTCAACTATAAGACCGATAGCTCAATGGCTGCAGGCACTTCTGTTGGTACTGGTGGTATGATGACGAAAATTATTGCTGCAAAGCTGGCAACTTCTGCAGGTATCACGATGTTTATTTGTCGCAGCTTTTGGATGAACAACGTTTTTCATATTCTCGAGGATGTTGAAAAGGGTGTGGATGCCGAGGATTCAAAGTATCTGTATACGAGATTCATTGCTAAAGAAGGAATCAGGGATCGACAGTTTTGGATTTTGCATGGTCTGGCGCCCTCGGGTTCTATGGTTATTGATAGAGGGTGCTACAAGGCTCTTACCCGTCCTCATCGCGCGAATCTCTTACCCAGTGGTGTTATATCAGTCAAAGGAAACTTTCATGAATCTGATTGTGTAGAATTATGGGTCATTGGGCATGATAAGCCGGTAGGCCGCTGCCTGGCAAACTACGGGTCCACCGAAGTCGGTCTCATTAAAGGACACAGTAGCAAAGAGATCCATCACATACTCGGCTATAGCGACTCTGATTATGTTGCCTTCCGTGAAAATACTGCCTTCTTTCCCGATAAGCCCGAAACAGACCAATTACCCAAGTTGGGATCACTGGCTGTTCAAGAGACTGGTGTTTGAATTCTAATAAATAATTGTAATTAATGACTAACTTGAATAAATAGGAATCGTAGTACTTTCGGGGATATACTCGGGAGGGTGATCATTCCGGCTGTAAGTGGGCAATTCATCGTCGCCACCAGCATGCTGGTGGATACATACGGGCAAAACAATTGTCTTCCCCAGGAGGTCCAGCTTTCGCTTTCCACGCTCTGTATGAAACTGAATTGTGGCAGCCATCTCGTATTGAATGTCAATAAGGCGGGAGCTAAAAGATGGGAGGCAAAGACATTTAAGGCGGATGTTTGAGATTATATCTGAAAGGTCGGCTTTTCCATCTCTGTCGAAACCAATTTGGTGATTGAGGTCCAGGGTCTCGACAGCAATTTTTTCACGGGTTTTAGCCTCTGCGACATCGGTTTTGAAAACGCCCAGCCTGTAGAGATAGATGGAGACTCCGGTTATGAAAATCGGCTGAGTTATGGGACCACTCTTGGATATCATCAGTCTCAGGTCAAGGTACTCATAAGCCGAAGGGCTTAGGCCTCGCTTTGGATATAAGAGTTCTGCATGTACTAGTGGCACATCAGTGCTGTCACTAAGGCGAGCCTTCAGAGTATCGAAACCAGATATCAATGACACAGATCCAGAGGTACTTATGAGCGAGTGGTTATCCAAAATACTTCTATCGATGCAAGGAGTCGTGCGTATATCAAGCTCTGTTCTGGTATTAACTGCTAAACGTGATGATCTTCGCACGGTGGCTTTAAGGTAATATCGCACGAAAATACGGTTGAAATCAATAGAAAAAGTGGGCAAAAGACTACTTCCTTGTCCTTCACCGTGTCCAGGGATCTGAAACTCGAACGGGTATTCGTAATTACCCTTGACAATGGTCAAACGGCTCATCCTCTGTGCCGCTAGATGTGGAGGGGGAAACACTTGGGTCTCATCGTGGAACAGAGTTGTAGTTAAAGCACTACGGTACTCACCCTCACCGATTGTTACTTTGGCCTTTCCCTTCAGCTTGATAATGATCTGCTTAACACTAAGATCTTTTGTCTGTTCCACCAAAACTTTGCCTTTAACTGTGTCACCAGCAGTATATACCTCCTTGGCAGACTCAACTTCGATATACGCTTTGCACGCACCCATCTACTTATTCACCAAACCGACAATGAAAAAAAAGGACGCTTGAAGCGTATGGAAGTTCTTAGCTCCCAAGATGGGAAAACGAGTAGGTAATTACATAATGGGTAGATCGGCCAAAGGAGCTCTGTCATGGAAAGTTTAAAGCTCAATGGATAAATGGTTCAATACTGCAACTCAATTGCTTGATCAAAGCTTGCTTGAATAAAGCATAGACATTTCTTTTGCTCGTTTGCCTCTAATTTCCCCTAAATACTTACATTCATGTATTCCCATCCCACCCCCTCCAACTCCCAAAACGTATTCACCTTCATTGCTGACTTTGGGAGATTCAATGCTTCGAGCACTGAACGACATATGTGTTCTAGGTGCATGTCTTGCCACGACACTCAATATTTGGAGGCATCTCAAAAATTACCGTAAGCCAATGGACCAGCGGCTCATTATTCGCATTCTTTTGATGGTGCCAGTGTTTGCGATCACTGCATGGTGTTCTCTGTATAAGCCTCGTGTGGCCGCGGTTTTGGAACCCATAAGGGACCTATACGAAGGATTCGTTATTTATACCTTTTTCGCCCTTTGCACAAACTTACTGGGTGGCGAGAGGGATATTATTTATACCGCGACTGGTCGGCCACCAGTGAAGCTTGTGTGGCCACTTTGTAAGGTCGTTGAGGTTGTGGATATATCCGACCCCCATACCTTCATCACTATTAAACGTTTTATAATGCAATATGTGTGGATGAGGCCTACCATCACAGGTTTACAATTAGTATTCGGTGACCACGTCTGGCTTTTGTGTACCTTGCTCTACAATGTTAGCCTTACGTTCACCCTAAATGCATTGACATTGTTCTGGGTCTGCTTATTGGATGACTTGAGGCCATATAGAGCACTACCCAAGTTCATGAGTATCAAACTCATTGTATTCTTCTCATACTGGCAGTCCCTATTTCTGACTATCCTCGCATATTTTCGGGTAATTCCCTCTTTCGAGGCGCTTCATACAATTCAGAATACCTGCTTATGTATAGAGACTCTCATTTTTGCATTTGTTCATTGGAACGCTTTTCCCTACACAGATTATGCTACTACACAGCTCATTGGGTTTGCCAGAGTGAAGGTTCTTTATGCTGCTCGTGATACTTTTGGTGTGAGAGACCTTGTTTATGACTTCAAGTGCTCATTTTTTGGCTCACAGTATGGTTACCGAGAATTCGACTCGGTTGAAGCGGTTCTCGATCACCCGTCGTCTCATACTCGCGCGGCTAGATTGGCGGCAGGTATGCGCTACAAAAATGGTGGAAGATCCAAATACTGGTTACCAAAAGGCGATGCAACGCGTGCGAACTCATATCCAAAGTATGGATCCACCACGTACGATGAGGAATCACAGATCCATGCAGAAAACCCTACACCCCGGCCACTTTCCTCAGAAAATAGACTGCCGCCTATTGAAGAATCTATTGCTAAAATAAGCTGGTCGAGAGATGACATCAAAGGAGATGAGGCACTCTACAAGCAGGCCCGCCGTATTTACGGAGACTACCAATACCCCACCATCACTGTGCGAGACTCTGCAGCTTATGTTCCTTATGCGGCCCGTGACGACGAGCCTATATAGTACTTATTTATCAACTTGAAATGTAAAATCAAAGCTGAGCGGGGTTATGGGCGAGAAGTCCCGATTTTCTCGACTCTTGCCATTTTCGAGCATTATTGCCTGATACAACAATAGATATGAGATTTAAATAGAATAAAATATATGTTTTGCTACTTTTGATTTGATGAGACTCTTCTGATTCATGGTTCACTCGTGAAACAATAAAATATGCAATAGAATCACGTCAAGTATAGCTTGGTGCAGACATGTTTAGTTCTCGCTCACGACGCTCCAAGATATCATCAATTTCAAAATCATAATTACTCGGGGTACGACCTTTTCGAAGTTTCTCAAGCCACATGTCACGACGGCGAGGGCGACTACTAATAACTGCAGGATCTTTGGAAAGAGACTGCGCGGGCCAGTGGCCACGAAATATAGCACTCCAATGCGTATCCATCTCCGCTTGCATCTTCCAAATAGGTCCTAGCTCCATAGTAGACTCTTGTTCCAAGCGCTTTTGAATATGCGGGTCACGCTCCAGAACCACATAAACGTCAGTCTCAGTCGGTTTGGCAGCTTTGCGGATTCGATTTACTACAACATCAAAGAATAGGCAGATAGCTGTTATACCAATCATACATGCCCACCAAGCAGGATTACGACCGAATTCGTCTCTAAAGGCGTTGGTAACGCGATAAGTCTTACGATTAGAATTCAGTGCACCGATTAAAAAGTTCCACATCTGGTATCCAAGTACTGATATGATGCCGCATAGCGCAGTTATGATATTGAGAAGGCGCATCTCAAGGCACAACAGCTTAATATTGATAATAATGACAACACAGTCAAAGACAATCACACCAAGGGGGAACAAGTCATTCTCGATAAGGGCAGGAGTTTTCCCCCACCCCTCAACAGAGAGAAACATCACACCAACGCATTGGATCATAGCCAAACAAAGCCATCCAATAAATATAGTGACATTGAAGCACTGGCACTTTTGGCCAATCCTGTAAAGCTCGGGTACTGCAATTAGAGTACTTGCATCTAAATCTTGATCAAGTACTCCGAGAGCAATTACTGGTAGCGAGGTGAAAAGAGTGTTGAACATTGAGATCGACCAACTCTCATACAAGGATGTGCCCGTGAACAGAGTCCATCTCTGGAAAACGAACTGGGCCATGTAAAACAAGAATTCCTTGTAGAATGTAGCCAGTATATACTTGCAAGTTCGAACATAGTTCCAGCGGCCATGAACAAGTAACAAGTTGAGTAAAAAGCGAAACTGGCCCATAGCGTAATCTGAGCTTCTAGCTGCCTGTAAACCTTCTCGACCAGTAATACCGATACCCAAGTCAGCTGCTTTAATCATGGCGATATCATTAGCACCATCACCAATCGCCAAAGTAACCTTTTGAGGCTGACGCTCATGGACTCGTTTGACCATTGTAGCCTTTTGGGCAGGCGAAGCTCTGCAGCAGATAACAGAGTCAGCACGAAGACTAAGATCGATAAATAATGACATGAGGGCGGGATCTTGTTCAACGTGCGACAAGGTTTGGCCATCGATAACGACCACACAATGGGCCACACTTTCACGGGATATTTCCTCCAGAGCCGCTAGAATTGTGGATTCAAGATCTTGATCGCTCTTAAGAATGATCAGAGTAGAATAGTCCTTGATAAGTCGACACGAGTAGCCAATATTAATCGCAGTCTCACGCTTGTCACCCGTCAGCATCCAAAGTTTGATGTTTGCACGACGGAGCTTTTCAATAGTTTCAGGCACACCATGCTGTAACTTATCCTCGATAGCAGTAGCACCAGTAAGCTCATAATCACGTTCCAACTTTTCACCTACCTCCTCAATTCGGCTGGCTCTGTCTACGAGGCTTGCACGTGCCCCATCATACTCGGTTTTCCATTCCTGATATTCGGCTTCACTGAGAAACCTGTGTCCATACATAAGAGTACGCAACCCCTCAGTGCTGAACTCATCAACATGAGCCAAAGTTTGTTCAATAACAAAACGCTCATCAACGACCTGACGATTATCAATTTCCACTGGGGTAGTTTCGTTAATTTGACCAGATGTATCAACCTTGAGAGGAGATGGAGGTACAGATGTGCCACCTTCACGCTTTTGCTTATTGTCAACTGGAAAGGAGTTAGACTTCTCTGTAGCTGATTTGACCTGTTCAATACTCCGCGCATGGTGAAGCTGTACAGAACGACGGCTAGATTCCTGAATGTCTTGCTCTTCGTGCTGTTTTTGATGCAAATGCTGGTCTAAAGCCATGAATGCAGCAGTGTGATCCATTCCTATAGAAGGTCGGCCGAGACCTAAAGGAGAGCCAGGGTAATCTATAGATGACTTGCGTTGCTTTACCACCTCGGCCTCGATACTTCTCCGTAGCTCGCCCTGACTCTCGAGGTTGACCCGTTTTTGGCGAGCCGCCTCCAAAATCTTAGAGCTGAGTTTCTCGATCATAACATTATCCGCGCCTTTAGTGAAGAGGCAAACTCGGCCATCAGGAAGTCGTACTACTGTAGACATGCGTTTACGAGATGAAGTGAAGTCGATAGTATCCAAGACCTTATAATGCTCATCTACAGGGTCATTCTTGAAACCATTGGGATAAGTTCTTAAAGTAATATCATCATATTGTCGGTCAATGACCAGGTAACCCAAATCACGAGCAGCGGATACAAGAGCAAGCTCATCAGGAGAAGCAGCCTGATAATCCAGGTACTCAATCTCAACCCTACCATTGGCTACCTCGGCAAGGTCAACTACAGGAGATGCAGAATGGCACAGAGCTAGAGAGAGCAAAAAGAATTTGGTCTTCTGGGCAAACAGAGAATTTGGGTGGGCCATTATGTACTCCAATAGAGAAAGAGTGCTCGGAGTGGTTTGAGGCTTACCGGGAACAGCAGTGGCAGTCCAATTCTTTTTCACGCTAGTTGTGGATAGCCGCCCCTGGCTCTGTTTTGGCAAGTTCGTGGACTTTCTTGCTGCAGATGATGAGCTCATCCGGGCAGCATTGAGTGATTTACGAGGTAGAGACTTAATCTGCTGGAAAAGCTCGAGAGATGGTGCACGCCCGTGTCTGGCGCGCTGATATAAATAATCTCTCTTCTCTTTGTCTGCTGTAGCGCCTAAAACACCTGTATCGCTGGAGTTATCGGAGGTATCTCCAATGTGCGTGCTGTCAGGGTCCTCATCCACAAATAGGTCGAGGTCATGGAGCCAAGCGTAGCCGGCAACTGTCAATTTACGGAACAGCATAATGTTTTCCGTCAGCGTGCCGGTTTTATCTGAAAAAATGTAACTCACCTGACCCAGCTCCTCATTCAACGAGGTTGTCTGACACTTGAATGGCGTATCAGTGGAAGCGTCATACATGTTAATATCAGCCTCCATCAAAAGCTTTTGGAAGATTTTGCAAATTTCAAGGGAGACATAAAGTGAAAGAGGGATAAGAGTGTTGAACATGATAATGAATCCCATAAAGTTGGGAACAAACCCCACATCTAAATCTTCAAGATACCAGAAACCATCCCGGTTTCTTTGCATAGCATTTGAAGCGACTGCACCGATAAGGGATAGCAAGATAACAAAGAGAGCCATGAGTACGACGATCCAATTGACTTTTGTTTGGAGCTTGGGTGACTTGGCACGACTACTTTTGAGAGCGTTTTGCTGGATCTTTGTCTCTTTTCCGGTGAAAATTACCAAACCAAAACATGATGCAGTATTTCTGAGTACACAGCCACGATAAAGTACATTTTGATTACCCAGAGGAAACTGTTTAGAAGGCAATATTATATTACCCTCAAAATTGTAGAGATCCAAGTTAGGGTCCTCGGTAACACAAGTGACATCTTTAATGTGAGGTATATTGTCGGCACGGAACAAGTCCTGTAGCTCAGGGGCTACCTCTTTGATTTTGAGGTTAGTCTCACCATCAAGCGCCATTGTCTCAGCAAATGTCTGGCCCTTGAGGCCTGAAGAATGCAGTAGAATGAGGTCGGCAGGAACCCACTCATTTTGCTGGACACGAACAATATCCCCTACCTTAATATCTTTCCAGCGAGTGGAAACATAATCAAGCTCATAAGGGTTAGCAGCTGCCGGCTTGGCTACCAGAGTCTCGCGTAAATTCTCTGTCTTATCCACTTTGTGTCGTTTCCAATCGTCGTAACCTTCTCTGGAGATGGAAATCGTCACAAAAATCATTAGTGGTACGATGGTGGTATAATTACCCGTTGTGGACCATGAGGGGACCATTTGGAGGATAGAGACGAATAAAAAGTAAATGTTCGCCAGCTTTGAGAATTGATAGATAAGCTGGCGTGGCAAGAAATCATAAACACTGTAGTTCGCGCTAGAGATAACATTTGAGCAGTAGCCTTTGTTGGTGCGTTCGTCAACTCGGGGCTTCCCTCCAAGCTCTATGGGGATTACTCGACCATTTTTGGTGGGAGGCAGTGCGTTTCTTTTGATCCACCACTTGTGAACGGCGTGAATGGGCTTCCGTATCCCACGAGTTACTGTGTAGGCGATCCTGTTACCCATGGCACCCACTCGCCGGAGTGGCAAACGTGAGCGGAGGGTTTGTGCCCTATGTATACTAGAGCCATTCCCATACACGCTATTGTTCATTATTTCTCTGTCCAATGCGAAAAATGAAAAATGGCGAGGAAGGTGATAAAGTCACGTGTAAGTAGGAAGAGGGTGCTGCGACCGGATACAAATAGGTAAATAATGGGGTATCTATGACTAATCCGTAATTATCTTAAATCACAATAGAAACTCAAATGATCGAAGACATTGTGGAGAAAAATGTAGGGATACCGAAGCCCCCTTCGGCACCTAAAATCCCTCAACCAAATCTGTGGAAGCAAAGAGCACGTACTTCTCGAAAGAATTATGCCCCCACCGCTGCTACAACAGAAAGAGGGCCTACTGCTGCTACTGCTGCTGCTGAAGGTGGCCCGATACCACTAAGACCCGCGCAGCAGGGACCTCCTTTATCCGAGCAAGAACAAATACATTTGGAAAATTTAAAAAAATTGTCTGCAATGAGTCCCAATGAAATTGAAACGGAGCGCGAACAACTCATTAGTTCTATGAATCCTAAAGTGCTTCAATCACTACTTGAGCGAGCACAAATCAAAGAAGGTGTGACTCAGCAGCCTGTCGCGAGAAGCCATGAGCCTGTGGCTGATCAAGTGGCGGAGGAGGCTGCTTCGGCACCACCACCTTCAGCACCTCAAGCGGATCCCGCGCGACAATCCCCAGTAGGTGAACAACTCAAGCCATTGGACGCTGACAGTCCAGAAAACTCCCACCTTCATTTCCCAGCACCTCCTGATGATTTGAAAAAATATTTCCCAGACACACCTGTAGAGACTTCTAAACTTGCATGGATGCAGCCCGTGGCCCCCGAGGAAGAGCTCGAGTACTCGGATGAGCTCGCTTCAGTGGCTCCCTCTCAGCTTCGGTTCGATTTTAGGGGTGATCTGCTCACTCCGCGCATAAGCTCACAGATAGATACATCCGTGGGTCTACACCATCACGCGGATGCGCCTGGAGCCGCAGGATACACCATCCCCGAGCTCGCACATTTGGCACGTAGCAGTCATGCCTCCCAGCGAACACTTGCTATCCAGACAATTGGCCGAGTATTGCACAAATTGGTTAATGGTGGCTATAACAAAAGCAGCGAACTCCAGTATGCGCTAGAGAAGCTGGTACAGTCTACTCGCATTGAAGAAACTTTGTTGGAGGCTGCCTCGGAAAACACTCGGAGCCTGACGGTTCGAACACATGCCACCGAAGCCCTCTGGCTCTATCATAATAAAATAGAACGCAAGTAGTTGATTCGTGTTAGTGGCAACGCTAGTTAAAATACATTGCATATGTACATATAAGTGCAGCAAGGTGCGCGATCCTCAATCCGCTTGCGCAAGAGCGCGCAGTGTGCCAGTATCTAAGCATTTAATTGCGATTTAAGCTATGAATTGCAAGACTACCGCATCGGAGATATGTACTTGATTTATATACTCTTCGCCTGGGGCCGCAGCCATCTCTCAGCCGGGTTTAAAGAACCCTGTCAGGCACGCAGCATCAAGCATAAATGCGATGAGATGCGCAACCTTATAAAACACCACGTTTAATCTGAAAGAATCCCGGTAGTGTCAAAAGCCATATATCTTTATTTGGGAGTACACTTGCGTGAAATATAGGAGCAATGTTCACTTATCATGATTAATCATTCAGGGTTTGCTAAAAGGGGGGGCGCAGGCTGGACGCTTGTGAGGGGACTCTTTAGCGGAATACACGTGTTCATAGTGTTGTGTAGAGTTTTATGATGTTCATTTAACACTTTGTAAGGCTAAACTAGCACCTTGGTCATTAATTTAGCAATAAAAGGCCCCATCGTCAACGCAAGGGGTGTGGTAGGGTTAGGTACTGCATACCACTTGCAGCTAAACGCAAAGTAGCTAATCCCACCTACACCTCATTGGTAAATAGCGACCCGTTCACCCTAGGACACCTCAAAAGGACGCGTTAAAACCATGTTTCCATATAACGCACAACGTCAGCAGCATGATGCTACAGCTCGCCCAGAGGGCCAACCACACGTTCAATACCATTACTCTCCGCAGCCCCAAGCGGCCCAACAGCAGCGTCAACCGACTGCAGGTCAACAAGTTCAGCAGCCCCAGGGCCACTTTTATCCCCAGCAATACCCTTATTACCAGCAGCAAGACCCTAGCAAGCCTGCCTCTCAGGCACAAGCCCCTGCCACGGCTGCTCAGACTGCCGGAGCTGCCGCTGCCACCCCCTCCGCTGCTTCAGCGACTCCCCAGCCTCAAGTACAGATGGGTGCAGACCAGCAGTACATGCAGCATATGGTCCCTGCCATGGGTTATCACCAGCTCTACCAGCCTCAGGGCCACCAGCAAGTTCAAGCTGGTCAACCCCAAGAGTACCCCTATGGCTATAGACCGAACGACTATGTATTTATGATGCCCCACGCTGCTCAGATGCAGGTCCAAGGCCAAGCCCCTCAAATGGTTGCTCAAACTGTGACCGATCCAACCGGCCAGGCCGCGCCACCAGGCATCAAGCCCAAGGTAAGTACCACCCTATGGGAAGATGAAAATACTCTCTGTTTTCAGGTTGAGGCAAGGGGCATCTGCGTCGCGCGCCGCGAGGACAATGACATGATTAACGGAACAAAACTTTTGAACGTTGCCGGTATGACTCGTGGTCGTCGTGATGGTTTGCTCAAAGGTGAGCGCAATCGCCACGTTGTGAAGGCCGGTGCTATGCATTTGAAGGGTGTGTGGATTCCCTACGATCGTGCGCTTGATTTTGCCAATAAGGAACGCATTATTGATTTGCTCTACCCATTGTTTGTCACTGACATCAAGAGCGTTTTGTACCATCCCAATCAGCGTGAAAATCAGCCTCAGCAGCAGCAGCAAACACCACAGCCTACACAGGCCCAGCCTCAGGCCCCTGTTAGCCAGCAGACACCTCAACCCACTCAAGCTCAGGTGCAACCCCAAGTGCCTCAGCAGCAGCCCCAACCTGTAGCTGGAGACGACAAAAAGGAAAAGGAGTATTATCAACAGCAGCAGTACTATTATCCTCAAGCTGGTCAAGATCAGTATGGTCGCCAATACCAACAGGGTCAGCCTCAGTATTACGCTGAGCAGCAGAGTGATCAACCTCAGTTCAAGGAGGAAGAACAGTCCTAAAGTGAGTGTTATATATATTGGAATGAAATAGATATGCAACAAGTCTAAGCAAATACAAGTAAATAATAATTAAATAGGACAAACTAAGAGCGCTCGCTTGGGATACTGCTGCTCACGCTCACCACTCGCTCCGATAAGGACTGCTCAGGGTGAGTGGGATGGACCCCGCCACGGTCTGGCCCAGGTGTTCCCGCTTCACGATCACGTTCTTTCTCAGCGCTCCAACTAAAAACACTTTCGGCGGCCATTGCCCTGGTGGAGGCATTGGTATCAATTGACTGCCTGCGCCTTTTTGAGCTGCTGGCAATCGTCATGACACTCGCACTATCTTGTAGGTTGAGACGTTGCTTCTGGGCAGGCGCACCTCCCTTATCCACTGTAATCATGGGCGTGGATGTAGCTGATCTACCCTCCCCGCGCGCCGCGTTACTATTCAGCTCACTGTTTTCGCTGGCGCTTGACGCTGAATGCTCTTCGCGAATTGGGAAATCTTCTTGATGGTTACCAAAATTATCATCTCCGCTTTCAATATTACTTCTTTTTACCATTTTGCGCAGCCAAGCTACCATAGGACTCCGCTGTTCCACCATTCTGCAAGAGATTAATCAGGATAGTTGGGTCCGCGTTATAAGACCCCCCCCCCCACCTTACTCTATAGAGAATGCATTGGCTAGTCCCTTCAGCTGAAGCAAAAACCACAAAATCAAGGCTAGAAAATTTAGGATTGAAGCCCAACTTGTACTCTTTGAGGGGAATAATTCATATTTATGTTCCTGGCGTAACGGAACCTCCAATCGAGGGAGCCTCTTTTGAATCATGTGAGATTTGTCTCGCTGCAGACACGACACCTGCACAACCTGGTAAATCACGATACAAGTATAGCGTCTATCCACCGCTAGTTTTATTCTCATCGCCAGTACCCATATCTGATGCCCAGGTTATCCTTGATCGAGAAAAATGTACGCATGCTGCTATCAACAGACCAATCCCAAATCTTGACATTGTGCGTAGACCCCAAATTGAACCATTGATTGGAAATTTTGGTGAATATGCCCCCGAAGCGCTTGATTTTGACAAAGCTTTCTGGTGCACTTGTCGTCAGAATGGTATCTTCCAGACCTGGGCCCCTCTGCACACGATGTTTAGTCGGGGTAACGTTACCGAAAAGAAGCGAGTTCTGGAATTCTGTGATATCAGGGATAGCACTGTCATTGATCTGTACTGTGGAATCGGCTATTTTACTTTCAGCTATGCCAAGAACTCTCCTAAAGTCGTTTATGGTTGGGAAATTAATCCATGGAGTATCGAGGGACTTTCGCGTGCTGCAAAAGCTAATAAATGGAACTGTCGTATAATTCAGCAAAATGAGTATTATCTCAGGCTACCTACTGATCAATTGGTTATCTTTGCAGAGGATAATGTTCGGGCCCTCGAGCGTATACATGAGCTAGACCTCGCAAGCGTATCGCATATAAATATGGGACTTTTACCAGACTGCCGACTCGCATGGCATGTTGCTCAACAATTGGCAACCAAAGAGACTATATTCCATGTCCATGAAAACGTTCACGAAAACGACATGGACGAATGGAAGTCTGAGACGGCACAACAGATGGGACCTCTAATCCACTTGGAAAAAATCAAGCGATTTTCGCCAGCTGTCTGGCACGTGTGTGGAGATTTCAAATATATATCACCGGAACTCTCTTGATTCTATGCATGAGTATCTGCACCAAGACGCAGGGGGTAGAGGTACCACGCACTATGCATACTAACGCGATGCGATGCAAAGTCAAGCGCATGGACGCAAATGCAGCCAGTTTGCATTACATAGCATTATTATGTATCTGGTTGCCAATTTGGGATTCAGGCGGTACATGTCTTGGCTTGAGTCCCTACCTGATACAAATTATAATGGGCTACGAGAGCATATGCCGATATATCGATAAGAACTTGGACTACAAAAGGAATAAATAACAGTACATAGTATATGGCCCGAGAATGAATACACTCCACTAGTAATCAGGTTTTATTTGTTCTGTCAGAGCACTAATAATGACTGCGCGGCGAGTCTGGTTCTCATCATCGGCCTCTGCGAGAAGTCTGGGAGCACCATCAACATACCCCTGGAATATGATGCCCTCGGAAACATCTTTAGTTTCGCCCAACTTTGAAATAATGTCCTCTCGAAGGGGTCCTATACAGGCTTTGCCTGCCTCGGTACGAAAGTGTCGCCCCAGGGCATCGGCACGGGCAAATCGGCGACCACAGCCCCACTTTGCCCCGGAAAATAAGATACCGCTGCAGACAAACCGTTTTTCGCCTGTGTGCAAATCCTCGTGGCGTTTTCTATCATGCTGCCTTGCAAAGGCTTTACCACAGACAGAGCACGCAAACGGTCGTTCGTGCGTATGTGTGCGCATATGAGACCGTAAGTTATATGCCCTTGTAAATTTTTTGGCGCACTGATCACATGGATACAAACTAGGGTTCTTCTTGACTCTGCGGCGACTGCCTGTCACGTATCCAGTGTCACCCGGAGATGAAGCATCGCCGTCTGTACTGACATCATAAGGACTTGAATATGCTCTAGGCCTCCTTGAAAGAGCGCTACTGCGTCCGCTGCGGGGGCTACTGGGGCTTTGTGTGGGCGAGGCAATAGGACTATTTGGCGCGCTCAAGTAAATATCTGAACCGCTACTGCCATAATAATATCCTTGACTTCCAGGAACTTGTAAGCTTTGGGAAGTCTCATGAGCTAAATGATGCTGGCCATGGATTTGAGGGCCCGGCGGTGGCTGTGGGTGATGCTGAGCGTGGTTGGCATCTCTGGGCTGCGGAAATGGCTGTGCTGCGTCAGTGTTACGAATATGCACCTGAGGGTTTTGAGTCTGTGCGCTTGTAGTTGCCTGAGGGTCGAGAATATCCTCAAGCAATTGATCGAAAGAGTGTGCCTCATCATCCCATGACTGGTTTTGACTGGTTTTGTATTCCCCAAAAGTCTCGCCACGCATACGCCAATTAAGCGGATTTGGGGTTGTGTTGTTGATATTGAAAGGACTTTGTGCTGGCTGAGCAGAATCCTCCCCCCAGTCACTGCCCGCATATCCGGGTGAACCCACCGGTGAGATGGCATTGGGAAATGGCACTCCTAAAGGAGATGCCTGGTCAAAAGGTGAGTTACCATCGTAGGGGCTATCTGGATTGACATACAATGGGGAATAAATCTCGTGTGCCTGGTTTGTCTCGTCCCCCTGGATAGTGATGCTAGGAATTGAAGCATTCATTTCATTAGAATGATGCAAGTCGGTGCCATGGTCCACGTTGAGTTCAAATGCCGGGTAATTTTCTGATAAATACTGTGCTGGCGCAGGTCCAGCTTCAGGCATTGAGACCACTCTGCCGCCATCATAGTCAGATCCATCAGGGTAGGGTATTTGCGCGCTTTGTCTCTTGTAGCGCTCATCATTACCTGATTCTATCTCAAGAAAATCCTGGATATCAATATCAGGCTTGGAATTCATTCTTCCAAACAGACAATACAGGGTCGAGTTGAGTAGAGAGGCTGAGTAATATCCCAGATACTAGGTAACACTTGTCTGGGTAAGGGCGCAGGAGAATAAGCAGTAAGGCCGCATTCAAGTCCAACAGAGTGCAGTCTTCTGAAGCTATATTTTTAGCCTCGACCTTTACACTTGAGCTTGTATAAGCCATTCAGTTCTCATCTGAAGCCACGATTAGTACACCCTTATGGTTGATTCGGCCGACTCGAGGCAGTATAAGCATACAGAGGAGTCCTCTTATAATGCAGCACGTTTTTTTATTTGGGTCTAACTTATTTTGCTGACTTTCATAGTTGGCAGTTGGCATTCCGGTGGTCCTTGCGGCACAAATTTGCCCGTTAATGTACAAAAGATATATGCATCACATGCATTTACCTGCAGTGATCCACGCAACCATAGGTTCAACCCGTTCCCAGATCAAAATCCAATATTGGTTTTGCGGGGGTTATGGCACTTGAATTAATATGTGTGTGTGATAGGTAACAGGCTTTACTGTTTGTTTCCGTTTGCTCTGAGCTTTACAGATCGGACCAGCAGCGTAATGGGGCGTAGTTCCCAGCGATGTGCCAAGCTGCATTCGTTTCAAGGTGCTGAGATCGAAATAGAAGGTCCTACATGATCTGACCAGCAAAACTATTTTCTCAACTCAGGTGAGTTGTGGATCATTTATGATGTTAACATGTAATTTGATGAATAAATAATGTTGATCTTGCTCACCAAAGACCAGAAATCCCACCCTGAATAACCCAAGTAAACATCTCCTCGAATTCTGAGTACGAGCTTGGTACCATCGCCATGTGGCCGATGGGTTTCCTGTCTCGCGCATTGTCCAAACGCATGAGTTCGCGTAGATCGGCACTGTTTATTGCGGCTTCATAGAGGGGTGGGTTCCCTTTGTGGCCCATAAGGTATATAAAAAATGTGTCCATTTTGCCCGAGCCTTCAACTCGGGCGCTACACTCACTGTAATAACCGAGTTCAAGCCTCGTCAGATCAGAAGAATGAAGTAACCCGACGAAGCTCGTGCGGCCGGTATATGTGCAGCTCGCCATAGCCTGCCAACGACTTGTGATCAAGTCGCAAAATTCGATAACTGGAACATCAATGTCTAGATTACTTGCAAAGCAATAAACCCTTATAAGCCATAGAATATTAATCGTAGAAGATGCAAGATAATTCATCAAAATAGGTGTTGGAGCGTATTGAAAATCGGCCAACAGGTTCTTGGTGCAAACTTGGATTGCATGCGTAATTAATGTCTCGTAAAACTCTTTATAGGGATCCAAATTTACAGCTCCCAGAGCTCTAATGGCCCAACTGAGGCTAGCGGCTGCAAGTTTTAGCTGGGCGACCGCGCTATAGACGACTGATAGCGGACAGGGCGTGGAGAGTTTTTCATAACCCATAGCACATACATTAATAAGATCAGATAGAGTGCTCGTTTGCTCTATCATTGCCAAAGTAGTTCTGTAGTCAGTGAAGATCGCGTAAATCACCAGCGGCGCTTTATCACAAGTCATAGGTAGTACTTCCGTGGCATTATAGAGTGCCGCTATGGGTGAAATGCTTTCGAACTTCTGATTCAATGAGAAAGACATGAGCAAGCTGCCAGTTTGTTCGTAGAGACGAAGATATGTATCCCCAATGGCATCACTAGAACCGGGATACCGGCTAAATTTTGGTGTGGGAGAGGTCCCAAACCCATTTTGTAGCTGAAGTGCCAGCATAGATCCGTGTAAGAGATTGAGCCTTATCAACCCTTTGCCACTAAAAGGTAGAAGAAAGCGACAGGCAAGTAAGAGGGCACTGTGAGAGTCAAAAGATATTACCTGTCGCTCACCCATACCTGTATTTACGAGTCCTTCAATTAGTTTATACCGCTGAGGTGCGTTTTTCGACGACATACTCAGCGACACGCAAGTGACAAGCATAAAAGCCGTTAATGGATATTGTTTATCAAGCTCACAGAGAGTATTTGGTGCATCGCAGACTGGTATATTGTTTCCTGATTTGATAAACAAGTCGTAAAACACTCCCATTTCTTCAAAGTCGTAAAGACCGTCATGCGCGGCTCTCAAAAGTGGTGAAGTTTCGGACTGTGGTGTGAAGCCATCATTCTTAGGGTCTTCAGATCTATCATTCTGATCGGGTACACCTCTGAGTGATGTATTGTCGCCTCCTTTTCTGTTCCCCCGGTCTTTTACCACGCACTCTGAGCTTGATTTAGCACACCGGATACAGCGCTGAGAGGAGGGATCTTCGTACTCACAGCGGACCTTGTGCCTACGGCAACGCTCACACGCATTTCTTTTACGCCAGCTTTCACTGAATGCCATTTTTATTCTATTTACTCGTTCAAATTGATTGCTGATAAATTCAATATATATAAATCAAGCGCGAGTAGGATGAGGGGGAGGCGGGGGTGGGAGAGAAGCGATCGGTGAGTGCACTAAACAAAACCACGCAATTGAATTCTGTGAATCGGCGTTGATGAGTCGAGCTCCTAGTAAAATTAGGCTAGCCCTACAGCTCCAATAAACGCAGCAGGTATCACGCGAGAATCTTAAAATATACATAAACCTATCTCACCTTGAACTTTCGAGTTTTAAGATCTTCAATTGCGTTTTCCATATCATCAAACCATGTTTGAAGTATAAAGCATGTAATAACCGACACTATGGGCACAAACCACAAGATATCCTGGCCGCTTAATGGTCTGAGTCGTAGGATGGCCTGAAACGTTACCAAACAAGCCAGAACGATGTTCGGCTTGACTACCTGGGTTTTTTCATAAAATAGATTGTATGCAGATACTACAATGCTGAGCAATGCCTGTAATGCCAGTGCCGAGTGAGCCCTCATGTGACTGGCAAATACGAATAAAGGTGTGGGCACAAGCATCATAACGACAAATATTTTACAATATAGCCGTTTCTTGTAGTGCATTTCCACCGCCAGTTCAGTGATTATATCTTCTTGGGATTGCTCGTCAAGCGGGACATCACCATCGTACCGGTGTCTCATGAATAATTCTTGCACCCCAGAAGCTGGACCCTTGCCCATTTCATATGCTCAGAATAACGCTGATTCCTCGTTGCTATCTCCAAAGAGAATTTTCTTCCACTAGCATAGTATACAAGAAGAAGGCAGGCAAAAGTAACTCTTTATCTGCTAACGGCTCTGCAGAAGCTGATACTGAAGTGAAGCAGCTTGACCTGGACTCGCTCAAGCAGCAGCTTGAAAATACAAAGTCGCTGTTTGCAGACAAATTAAAGGAAATCAAGGGAGGATCTCTAGATCAGAAAAAGTTTCACGCTCTTCCAGTGGCTCTAGGAGCACAAGAAATCCCATTGGGTCAGGTTGCAACTATCGCCACGAGAGGAAATAGAATTTCTATCGTTGCCTATGATCCCAAACACGTCAAGAGTATCCGTACAGCCATTGTGGGACAATTAGGTGTCCCCGCAGAAGAGTCCACTACCGACAAACAGACCCTTTCGGTCAATTTGGGTGGTAGCTCTGCTGATCAAAAGACAGCAGTTGCAAAACAACTCAAAGCCGAATTCGAGCATTTCAAGAGCTCCGCGTCGCGCCACTCAATCTCAAGTGTGCGCAACAAGTTCATGAACACCCTCAAAAAGTCCAAGTCTGGCAAGTCTGAGAACGACCAGAAAAAAGAAACTCAGCAGGTTGAAGACCTCGTCAAGACTTACCAGAGTACATTGCAAGAAATGCTGCGTAAAGCTGCTCAATAAAACAGCACCAACATACAGTGCCTGTAAGAATTTAGTTGCTTATTTCCCTAAAAATTTCTTTTAATAAGTTTACAGGCATTCATCATTAATAAAATTTGATCATATGCCAGTCATTCTTCGAATTCCGTTGATTTTGGTCCAAAATGAAGACCCATAACCAATCTCCTGTAATGATTCGACCAGAGACCATGCCTTTTGTACACTAGGGATTGGATAGTCAAGGGCTTTGGGAATAAAAGTTGAAATGAATGGGAATTTGTCGAAACAAATACTTTTTTCGATGCAGAGACCTCTTAGTCCCTCAGCTCCGCCAAATTTACCGTACCCACTACCATCCACACCTCCAAATGGAAGCTGGCAGAGAGCAAATGTAGCAAAATCATTAATTGCTACATTACCGCAGCGAAGCGCGTCAGCCACTTTATTGAGAGTAGAATGAGATGATCCAAACACTGAAGCACCAAGTCCAAATTGAGTGGAATTGGCGATCTGGATGGCATCGTCTGTGTTGGATGCCTTCATAACAACCAAAACGGGACCAAACACTTCTTCCTGCGCAATAAGCATATCCGGCGTAACATCAACTAAGAGTGTGGGCTCAAAGTAAGTGCCAATGGGGTATTTGGGGTGGTTGAAGCGGTGGCCACCAACAATCAGGTTGGCACCCTGAGAGACCGCATCATTCACCAGCGCTTCAATACGCTCTAAAGCAGCATTGTTGATCATTGAACCCATGTCAATGTCAGTGAGCTCATCGAGGCTTGAGCCCACCCTAAGCTGTGATACTCTACGAGACAAAATCTCGACTAAAGGAGTGTACACTTTGGAAGTGGCAATAACACGCTCGATTCCGATACAATTTTGACCAGCACTCTGAAATGTACCTCTAAGTATGATTGAAGAAATTTCCTGCAGAGATTTGACATCATCAAGCACAATGAATGGATCTTTACCTCCTAATTCGCAAACCACGGGAGTTAAGGACCGTGAGGCAGCCTCGACAACTTTGTGGGCAACGGGACGTGATCCAATAAAAGTGATGTGGTTAATATGAGGGTGAGTAGTGAGGTGGTCAGCATTCTCTGGCCAGCAGCAAACTAATTGTACCAAGTCTGGATTATGACCCTCAATTTCTAGAGCTTTACGGGCGATCTGCAAGAAGAATTGAGAAGACCAAGCAACATACTCTGAGCACTTGATGACAGTGGCATTTCCAGTCATGATACCTGCGGCAATTGGTCCCATCATGTTATGCAAAGGGTAGTTCCACGATACCATAGCACATACGACTCCAAGTGCCTGATATCTAACTTCTGCTCCCTTGTAAAACATAAGAGGATTACTAGAGCCGGGACGCTTGTGTGGAGCCAAAGCATCACCTCCATTATCGATGATCCACTTGATTTTTTCAAGCGTGACCATGATCTCACCGAGGGCAGCATCCACTGTGGTTTTTCCGGTATCTCGACACGCAATTCGAGCCACAGTAAGCTGATTCTCGATAATATACCGCGAAATAGTCGACAAAACGCGGCAGCGTTCCTCAAAGGTCGGGTTCCAGCTAGTTTGAGCAGCTCTAGCGGCTGCAACAGCTCTATCAATGTCATTAGGCGAATCGGCTCTGACATTTCCTAGCATCTGGCCAGTAGCAGGGCAAACACACTTAATATTGCTCGAATCATGCCCACGAAGATCCAAACTCTGTGCTCTCTTACCCTTCCAGTGAGGAGTCGCGGGTTCCGGGATATGGAGTGTGAAGGGAGCAGATGCATTCGGTTTTTTAAAAATGAAGCGGAAAAAGAATATATATGTGAGAGGCAGCGCTAGCGCCAGCATGGACGCGGACAAAACTGGTGTCCACAGCATGTCAGCAGGGTGAGCGTGCGCGCGTACGATGCTCCAAGAGGTTCGAGCTCAGACTCTTGCACATACCGTAATACAATAGCCGATCAGGTCTATAGGTAAATTTACTTATTTAATTAGTACGCTTAGGCAGTGGTGGTCAAAGTACTGGTGATAAAATCAATGACCTTAGATTTATTCTTCTCGGCAGCCTTCTGTAGCTCCTTGATCTCAGATTTCGACTCATCATCGGCGAGTTTCTCGATCTTCTCATCATTGGTCTCATTGCTCTGGGTATTGGCATTAAAGTCCTTCTCTTTCTCTGCCTTGTACTTGTTAACCTCCTCAACAGAATCAGTCTTGCTTGCCTTGAGACGAGTGGTGCGATACTGGCGAGCTTCCTTAACAATGCCCTGGGCTTTGTTTTCTGCCTCAAGTAGCTGTTGGATACCGGTGTTGGTGGACATTAGATACCTGATAAGAGTGACTCAGCTGCCTCACCTATGTGGTCAACGCCTCGTTTCCTACGCCACTCATTGTTGGTTTGAACTTTTAGTGGGATCAAGGAAAAATAAATTTCTGATCGTGGTGATATTCAATGGCTTGTGCTTGCGGAAACGAACACAAGTATGCCTGTCCTGCTTGTGGAGCACAAAGTTGCTCTGTCGACTGCTCAAAAAATCATAAAGCATCCACTGGATGTACAGGCATTTTGGACCCTACTCGTTATATTCCGCGTGGGGAGCTCTTGACAGTGACCGGTCTTGATCGTGACTATAACTTCTTGCAAAAGATTGGTAGGGACATTCAGGTTGAGGCACCTGAGTTTAAACGGCGTGCCCGCGACTTGACTCGCAATAATGTCAAGGTTAGATCTATGCCTCCACAAATGTCACGAGCCAAGCAAAACAAATCTGGTTGGAACCGTGCTAAACAGTGTTATTTATGGACTGTTGAGCTGAGAAAAGAGCTCAGAAAGGGCGGAACAATCACACATGTGCCTGATACTCAGACAATCGCAGAACTCACCAGCCAGCAGGCAGCAACACTCATTGACGCTGATGGTAAAAAAATCCCTCTCCGGGGGGAGCAAACTTTAGCTGAAGCCTTGAAAGATCAAAGTGTGGTTGAATTTCCTACGATATACCTTGGAGTTAGTGAAGAAAGTAGTGAAAGCGAGAGTGATGAGGGTTCTACTGATGAGGATTCAAGTGACGAGAGTAGCGATGAGGCACCTGAAGAAGTCTCCTCAAAAATACCCATTGACTTAGGTTCAGGGAAAGCGGCTGAGGATACCGTTGAAGAAGTTGAGGCGGCCCCCGTCTTAGAGCAAAATGCAGGGCCATCTGCAGACCTTGTAGAAGAGATTGCCAGAAACGCCACCAACGAAGCCAGTAGCGGACCCATTTTTGAGTCTAGCATTGTTAAAGCTGAGGCTAGGCTTCCAGTAGTTGAGTCTATGCCCGTCAGCTCATCCACTGAGAATATTGAGCCTGAGCAGAACTCGAATGTGCTCCATATCATCCCTCAGGTTGAGCCCGAACTATCTAGCATCATAGAAGAGACACAGGCTGCTCTCAACACTGAAGAGCCTGAGTCTCTCAAAAAAACCTTAATCGAGGAAATTTAGAAAGAGGTGATGTCATGAAATTCTAGCTTCTTGTAGATATTTATTTTTTGTGCATACTTAATTCTCGGTGTTTTGGGTAGCCTGAGCTTGGGCTTGGGCTTTGGCTTGGGCTTGGGCTTGGGCCTGAGCCTGTGCATTGCGACTGAAAGCCTCGAGCTCGCCTTGAGTTCTTTTCGCCTCCTCCTCGAAAATCTTTTCGTGGAGAGCCTTGTGATCGGCTTCGGTAATACTTCCGCCACGTTCCTTGATAATGGCTTGTTTACGGGCTTCGGTACGCATGAGAGTTTGTTGCATGGCGCGCTTCATGAGCTCCTGCACCTGGGGAGGAGCATTGGGAGGCAACCCAGGGATGGGAGGACCACCCTGCGGCGTCTGCTGCTGCTGCGGTGAAGGAGTAGGGGGATTAGGCAATTGCTGCTGTTGCTGTCCTGACATGGCAGCGCGGATTTTGTCGGCCTCGGCCTTGGTGGCAGCACGCTGCTCTTCAGTCTTAACTCTCTTCTTCTTTTTATGTTTCTGAGGAAGAGCATTCTGTCCATGCCAGCAGTAGAGGGGAACAAAACTCTCGAAAAAGCCAAGGTCCTCAAACAAGTTGGGGAACAGCCAGATACCCGGTTTGACAGTGAAATAAGTAAATACGAATAGGACCAACCTAACCACGGCAAGACCCAGCAAGAATATCAAGAAACCAAGAACGCTCATACTCATATACCAACCCATTTTACGCAACTTGTAGGGCCAAAGAGGAAACGCGATCATGGCCAGAACCAGGGCCACTGCTCCGACGGTATATAAGACACTTGAGAGTGGTACAGGGTTGTAGAACCAAGCGTAATATTCTTCGGGATCTATTTTTTGTTGAGGCGCGATGACAAGGCAAGGGATCCCACTTACTGGCTTCAGGCCACGAGCCAGCGCGATCTCAGACTCAAGCTTTTGGACGTTGAAAGCAATTCTATTAAGTGGAAACTGTTGCAATAATTGGAAAGCTTCGGCATCAGTCTTCAACTCAGGGAGAATTGGATTGCTTTTGCGGTACTTTTCGTAGGCGGGCTCAAGCATGGCACGCACAGCTCTTTTAAGGCGGAAGAAATCATGGCGCTCACCGTTGAGGATACCTTCGCGTGACTTGACGGTTTTACTGTGGCGCAAGAAATTTCCCAGCGCTACAGCCCGCTTGTCTGCTGTTCTCAAGTCTGGCTTGCCAACTGTGATTTGCGACATGACAAGTAAGCGCCAGCTCCAAGGGTCTTAACCTCAAAGTGCCTGGTGGAGCACATGCCTTTGGCAATATTGTAGAGAATTACTTGCCTAAATATTATATACCTGGTTTCATATATAGTGTTGCGTTTGAATGTTGTTCATTGTTGTAATTTGAGACCATTTTTTTGTGACACTTTGTGTGGTATCTCTGAACGTCGGTGTGTGTGCCGATTGTGATGTGCAAGATGACCATGGCAAAGTTTGTGCGGGGATACACAACCGATGTGTGGAACATTATGGGCACTAGATCTTCAAATGGTCTTGCTACCAGTAGACGCACAGTGTTTAGCATGTGACAATTGAGAAGCGTTCGTGGTATAGGAGAGAACTAAAGCTAAAAAGTAGCCGATATGAGAGCAAATATTTCAGCTGATCCGGCTAGATTATACAGATACCTCTTGCAGCCAGTATACTAGTGGGGATTTTCTAGTCGTTGTGTGTTTCACCCCGAGGTCTGAGAGTCGGTTTCATCGCGTGGGATAGAATAGATAACAGAAAGCAAACTAGCTAACTTGCAATTCAAAATTGCTCAAAATGCTAAATTAAGCCCGTACCAACACGCCATATAGTCATCGCGTTGCACCAACAAGATGTGGGCCCCTGACCAACCTCTGGCGTGTTTTATAAGTAAACAAGGACGTTTACATGCTATAGAAGGTACATAGAGAATTATCAAACTACTTTATGATTTCGAACATTTCTAGAACTTTATTAAGAACCTGCTTTATCCTTCTGACAGCTCCCTCCACTGAGATGATGTTGGTACCTTGTCCATTCCACCTTTAGTAATCTATCATGATGAAAGGGTGGACTCGGCGTCTAGGCCGGTCAAAAAGCTCAAGCTCAGACAAGTCACGAAAGCCTAGTGAGTCTGGAAAGCGTAATGTAGACGTACAAATTAGACCTGAGGCACTTGAAGGCTCGAATGCCCTGTCCAGCAGGCGCTCGTCACAAGACACCAAGCAACCGCAATCGCCACGGGTTGTTGTTGACCCCGCGGTGGAGTTTCCAGCCGGCGCAAATGCCGCGCCAGGTAGAATTATGAGTGAGCGCCTCGGTCAGATGGACGGCCTCAAGTCACCAGCGCGCCAGGACTCCAGCCGCCTCGAGGTCAGCGAGGAGCGCCAACTCGATAGACTCCCCAGCTTTGACGATGTACCTCCAAGCCAGCATCGCGAATTATTCACTCACAAGCTCGACCAATGCAAAGTAATGTTTGACTTTAGTGACCCCGTCAGCGACTCGCTCGGTAAAGAGATTAAGCGCTCCTCCCTTAACGACCTCAATAATTTTGTGGCCACTGCCCACGACTTTGCATTTGACGATCAAGTTTATCGCGAAGTGCTATCTATGTTTCGAAAAAACATCTTTAGATCAATTCCGCCCCCGAAAAACCCATACGGTGAGATTTATGACCCCGATGACGATGAGCCTGTCAATGTCGACGCGTGGCCACACATGCACCTTGTTTATGAGTTTTTCCTTAGATTCATGGATGCTCCAGATTTCAATGTTGCAACTGCAAAACAGTACATCGATCACCAGTTTATTCTCTCATTGCTTGAATTGTTTGACTCTGAAGATCCCAGGGAGAGAGACTGCCTCAAGACCACTTTGCATCGCATCTATGGTAAGTTTTTGACTCTCCGTGCGTTTATTCGCAGGTCTATCAACAATATTTTCCTTCAATTTGTCTATGAAACTGATCGGTTCAATGGCATTGCCGAACTTCTTGAGATTTTTGGCTCAATCATCAACGGTTTTGCAATTCCACTTAAAGAGGAGCATAAAGTATTCTTGAATCGAGTTTTAATTCCTCTACACCGTCCTAGAGGTCTCTCTCTTTACCATTCGCAGCTTTCATATTGTGTTGTCCAATTCCTCGAAAAAGACCCGGGCCTTACTGAAGAGGTGCTCTATGGACTTTTAAAATACTGGCCCAAGGTTTCTTCCCCCAAAGAGATTCTATTCTTGCTTGAACTGGAGGATGTTTTTGAGAGTATTGAGCCAAACGAGTTTGTGAAAGTTGAAGAGCCTCTTTTTAAGCAGCTTTCAAGATGCATCTCCTCCCCTCACTGCCAAGTAGCTGAACGTGCACTTTATAATTGGAATCATGATTATTTCTGCCACTTGGTTGCTGAGAATTCTGAGGTTATTTTACCGATCATTTTCCGGAGCCTTCGTGAGAATGCCGGTCACTGGAACCGCACGATTCATGGCATGATATTCACCGCCTCAAAGATGCTTTTGGAGACCAATCCCGTGCTTTACCACAAGTGCGACCTTAAGTATCGTCTAGAGAAGGAGCAGGAGCTCAAAAATCATCGTTTACGAGAACAGCGTTGGGCGCAAGTAGAGAAACTCGCGGGTGAAGACGTGGAGCTGAATGATGAGTTATTGATCAAGCCTGTTTCTAATTCTATTGTCACAAGCAGTTACACTACCACCAACATCAAGACTGCTATATCCTCGACAGAAGATCAACACGATAAAACTGCCCCCCAAGGGAGAGCTGTAGCTGTTTCGTCAACCGCTGCCTCCAATGTTACTGTAGCTAGGGGCCCGACTATTAGAGCATATCACCGTGATACCTTGTCTTCTCCCAAATCTGATGATGTTGAATTGCAATTTGTAGATGCTCCATCATCATCGCCATCTGCCACCAATTTGGTTGGCGACCTTACATCCTCGCCTCCCTTGATGAGCTGCCCGCCTAGTCCTGGTGACGAAACTCGATAATAATTGCAAGCATAAATGGGTTGGCGGGGTCGAAATCCTCGCAACTTTCGTAATTTATTTAGTCCAAAGATAACCTCAAAGAGAATGGGTGAATGAGTCTCTTTTTCATATTTTCTACTAATAGTCATTTACTAAATTAATGGAGGATGAACTTATGTACACTTTTGGTTGTTGTCGAATGCTTGTGCAGCTGTACTGCTACTATCAGCCTGCCTGAGGGCCTCGAGTTGAGCAACTAGAGGGGACACCAGAGTGTTGCGCTTTTGGTAAGGAGCCTTGACCTGTGGAGCATTTGGCGCATCAACCATATAACCACGAGCCTCTTCTTTACGGTAAAACTCGATGTTACGACGGTCGGTGGGGCGGGCCCTGAGAGGGAGACGACCATACTTTTTCAAGGTAGCTTCAGGACGGGTAAGGGCACGCAACCCAAGGGGATTATAGTAGTGAGCAGTGAACTTACCCCCAAGTTCTTCAATACGCGCAATGGCAGCAGAAGTAGCCCTGGTTGCCTCAATGGTAATAGGTACTTGCAACTTTTCGCCTCCTGCGCACATGACTTTGACACCACCACCACGGGTCGCATCTACAGAACGAGCACGGTACAACTCCTTCATGGTGATGGTTTCCGAGGGGTCGAGCCTGTTCTCGTCTATAAGCTGAGCAATACGGCCAAGCGAAATGTGAATGGGCTTTGCAAGCTTTGATCTGAAACCGATTTTGGGAAAAAGCCGTGTAATAGGGGTTTGACCACCTTCGAACCATGGCTTTACACTATGACGAGCCTTTTGACCCTTTTGACCACGACCACTAGTTTTACCTCGACCTCCACCGGGACCACGACCTACACGGTTCTGCTGGCGGGTACTACCAGGAGCAGGTCCAATGTTTTCCAAGTTTCTGAAAACACCTGTTGTAGAGAATGGCCGCGAAAAGCGTCCAAAAACTGACCAAAGTTTCATGATGACAAAATTCTGCTGCGAGAGTACCAAGTAGTATTGAGCTGGGATTGATTGAGCTTTAGGACTACCAAAAGGGGTGTTCGCTCAGGAATCGCAGGCAGGGAAAATAGATAAAATCACAAGCATATATTTATTTAAAAAGACTGCATTTCTCAAACTATGCTGGGCACTTCATTAGAGGGTTGCTTGTGTAAAAGGGATCTTTTTTGGTGCTTCCCAGATGTGAAGCTGGTATGAGAGAGACAGATGGAATATGCATTCTACACCCACAACGTAGCATAATGTTCCAGTGAGATTATCGAGGCCAGACCCAGAAGAAGCAGTAAAAAATTATGAGAAGACAAGCGTCGAGATATACATCTTTATCCATGCTATTTAAAAAAATCTCAGCTGCACTGCAAAACTCATTGGTTCTCTTTAAATAATGCGCTGCACTCTTATATGTTTATGTGGAGGTGAAGCCATGAGCTTCAGGCCTCAGGGTTTCCCGCATTCAAATATGCGGGAACATGCGGAATTACTCCATTTGGCCCTTGATTGAGTGAAGTTCTGAACACTTGGAGTTGGTTTCACCGCGATTTTTGGAGCATCGGGAACAATTGACTCCGAGGCACTGATAAAATCTACCAGTAAAAGCCAAAGAGCGTTTGCCGATCGTCGCTTATCTTCAAGGATGATAGGCTAGAACACTAGACTCGATAGCGTTTTATGTGGTCAAGTTGATCACAATAATAGCCAAAGCATATACCTAGTAAACAGATTTGCATATATGTAAAGGTACTCTCTGGCCTGCGTTGGCGCCCACAGATCCGATGCCGAGACTGAGCACTTGGTGAGGTCTTGTGAGCAGGGCCTTTTGAACATGTATATAGGGTAAGTATTGATTAATATATCAATTGCGATACAGCGTAGTATTAACTCGGCCAAAAAGTCATGACACGGATAACCGAGCGAGTAGAAATTTTTCGTGTCTTATCGTGTATTTTAGTCACCCGACCTATCCTCACATCTACACAGATCAGCTTTACCCTCAAACTAATATCTATTTGTACAGAGAACAAGAAACATGCCGAGCCTGTTGGGTCTTTTCAAAAATTCACCTAAAAACTCTCCCAGAGCATCGCCAAGGGGAACCCCTGGTATGTCGCCGTCGGTGAGCCCCTATGTAGATGGGGCTTCCACAGATCTTGCGCCGGTATCAAGCCACCTGGCCCCGATCTCATCAATCAGAAGCTCTAGAACACACAGAAATGAGACTCTAGAGCTCCAGCCACCAATTGATCTGCTGTTTAGCTTGGAAAGTGGCCCTCTTATTATGTATGGAAGCCCAGAGCAGAGCTCGGGGGCGCTACTTAGCGGTATTCTCGATTTAGATGTTAGAGAAGACGTCGTTCTAGAGTCTTCTCTACTGAGGATTATCCAAAAAGTCACCTATAAGGCTGGAGCTTCTGGTAAACGCCGCCACCAAGCTACCTACCCTATCAGTGAAGAGGTGCTCGCCCAGTGGGATATTTTGTTGAATGCCGAGGACTTTTACCAGGGCATACATGAATATCCGTTCAGCCACTTACTCCCAGGTGCTTTGCCGCCAACTGTATCTCATTCACTCTTTGATATAGAGTATTACCTCGAAGCACACGCTGTTGTGAAGGGCAAGGCAGCGCCAGTTAAAAAAATAAAAGAGCTAATTATTGGCCGCAGCGTTGAGAGTGTGCAGGACAAAACTTCTGTGCGATTGTTCCCACCCACCGAGCTCAATTTAAGTATTACCCTCCCAAGCCACATCTTTCCAAAGGGCTCGTTTGTATCAGAGTTGCGAGTGGAGAACCTGAATGCTGGGAAAGCAGAAGGGGGTAGATTCCATAGATGGACGATTCGCAAAATCTCTTGGTCTTTTCTTGAGACAACTAAACTCAAACTCCCGAATGGCGAGGATTTCGAACAGGAGGAAGTCATCTACCATGGAGCGCTCAAAAGTGGCTGGAAATTTGATGGCTCAACTAGTGGTATCGCTGAAATCATTACCAGAGAATTCAGTCAGCATCCTCAGCCTCTCCATAAGGACGTTTCTGATGACATCCTGAATATTAAGGTTTCACATAAACTTTCAGTCGAAGTACTTATTGCTGAGGAAACATGCACTTCACCTAATACCTCTAACGGTATCCCTACTGGCAAAGCCCGTGTTTTACGTGTTCATTTCAACCTGAGCGTCGTTGACACTCCCGGATTGGGAATATCTTGGGATGATGAGGTACCGCCAGTGTACGCTGATGTGCCTCTCAGCCCCCCAACATACGATTGTGCAGCACTTGAGGAAATTCATCATATGACATTCAGCCCTCTGGCACCCGCAATGAGCCCTACCCTTCGGCATGTTGACCCCAATATTGGTGACGGGTCGTCATATCAGCACCCAGTTTCAATGGGGGAATCCTTTATCCAGCAGATTCAACGAAGAGTGATTTCTGAGCAGGGTGATTTGAGACCTATACAGAGCGCACCCGCTAGACACCACTAATTATTTATTATCAGTTTTCAAGAGAACTAGTTATGCTAAGGTTTTCGTGATTGCTTTAAACCCCTTCAGGACTTATCTAAACGTTCATATAAAGCATCCAAAGTAGGACTTTCACGAATGGCGTCACAGTATTTAGCTGCCTGGCCCCAGATCTCATCGTAGGCAAGGTGCTTGACCTCAATACGCTCTCCAGGATCCAGGTGTTGCTCCGCCTGTCCTTCTAAATGGCGGGCTACATAGGTGTAAACAAACCATTCAATCTTGGCATCTGGCTGTTTGACCTCAAGAAGGTCCCATTGAGCAAACTTCATGCCAGTCTCCTCGACAAGCTCACGTTTGGCGGCGTCAAGGACACTTGAGTCTTCAGGGTCGACTCTGCCCACTGGTAAATGATTTTTGCGACAAATTCCGCCCGGCTGCTGCTCATCAACCGCAATGATTCTGTTGTTATCTCCTATCGCGAGCACGCAAACGGTATCAGGGCGTCGGAGCATCTCGAAAGTCGCAAAAGATCCATCGTAGAGTTTCTGCGGCCATTGAAAAACATCGAATATCTCTCCCTTGAACACTTGTTTCGCCTCAGTAGGAATCAAGCGAGCACTCTTGGGCAACACTCTCGAAGCCATGATTTCTAAAAGATAAATGGGGCAATAGAGCTACGATAAGATTTAGGTCAGGCCAGTCCAATTTGGGGGTATTTCTTTACATTAACGGCTTAATTCGATGATTTAAAAGCTTATTACGTCTTGACGGAAATGCTCTCAATACTCTCCTGCATTTTTACGACCAGTGCTATCCCGGGGGGGTCGTGGTCACCTGAATAATAATGTCCACCCAAGAGTTACCTTCGAACGTCCTTTTGCTGGAGCAAACTAACCAGGTCAAGGGACTGTATACCGTTATTCGTAACAGAGATACATCGCGTGCTGATTTTATCTTTTATGCCGACCGCATTATCCGATTGCTGGTTGAAAAGGGCCTTGACCTTTTGCCCGTAGAAGCCTTGACTGTTACTACCCCGACCAATACTGCATTCGATGGTGTTAATTTCCAAGGCCGTATCTGTGGTGTTTCTATTATGCGCGCTGGTGAATCAATGGAGCAAGGCCTCAGAGAATGTTGCCGCTCTGTTCGCATTGGTAAAATTCTGATCCAGCGTGATGAGGAGACTGCTCAACCCAAACTCTTTTACGACAAATTACCTGAGGATATATCGGAGCGTTATGTTTTCTTGCTTGATCCTATGCTTGCAACTGGCGGTAGTGCTCTCATGGCCATTGATGTGCTCAAAGAGCGCGGTGTCCCGCCGTCTCGAATCATTTTCTTGAACTTGGTAAGCAACCCACAGGGATTGGCCAAGTTCTCTCAATTGCATCCTGAGGTCCATATTGTGACTGGGGCAGTGGATCCCGGTTTGGATGATAACCAATTCCTTACTCCTGGTTTGGGTGATTTTGGTGATAGATATTACTGCATATAAAGCGAGGACTAAATTTGATATTTTCGAATTTTTGAGAATAGACTGCGAAACTACAAAATTCATTTCGGGCTTTCAACGCCATGAATTATGTATATTCTTGGGTCTGGGAGAAAGTACGCCACATACGCCACAATTATCCTTGCCTCCAAAAAAATCAAGTTTTCATCACTTAATTTCAACTTCCTCTACAGTTTTAAAAATATGCCTCGCAGTGCCCGTAATAAAGTTGTCACTCTCGCTCAAACGGATAAGAAGGGCCGTGAGAATAAGGACCGTATTGCTGATGAGCTTCGCTCTGCCCTTGATACCTACGCCCACGTATGGATCCTCGACGTTGAGAATATGAGAAACGTTTTCCTCAAGCAGGTTCGTCAAGACTGGCAAGGATCTAGAATTATGTTCGGCCGCACAAAGCTTATTCAAAAAGTTCTCGGTCGTAGCCCTGAGGACGAGTACTTGGAGAATCTCTCTGAGTTGTCGAGCCTCGTCACGGGTGAGGTCGGACTTTTGTTCACCGACGAGGAGCCCCAAGTTGTCAAAGAGTACTTTGATAGTTTCGTAAAAGAAGATTTTGCTCGCACAGGCGCTGTCTCCACAGTGGACTTTGTCATTCCCGAAGGTATTGTTTACTCCACTGGTGGACAACAAGACGCTAAAGACGATTTGCCCCTTCCACACTCAAGAGAAGCTGGCCTTCGTAATCTTGGTATGCCCACTAAACTTGAAGCTGGAAAGATCATGCTCAGCGCTCCTTACACCGTTTGCACAGTTGGCCAGACCCTAGACAGTAAGCAGAGCACCCTTCTCAAGCAGTTTGGATTGGCAACTGCCCTTTTCAAAATTAAATTGAATGCTCATTACTCGAAGAGCGACTCTAAGGTCGAGTCTCTGTAGGAGGTTCATGTATTCTAGCATTATTTTATTTTATCTTTGTGTGTGAGGGAATTGTAGTGAACCATGTTTTCTTCGCCAATATCCAAATTATCACGTATTTTAATTAGCCTAAATATCGCTCCAAAACCATTTTTTCAGCTCATTGGCACATTTTGCTTGATTTTTCAGCATGCGTCAGGAAATTGGACAGCCTCCGGCCAGTCTGGAAGATACAGAGTTTGTTGCACAATTGGTTGGCAGTCGTGGTGCTAAATTTGACGTAAAAATTGCACCATCCGACCTTGATCGACTTCAGAAAGCCCTACCGGGTGTAAATAGTCCTCTTCTGGTGAACATGGCACCCAGTCTGCAAAATAAATACTTTATTCGTCGAGGAGGCCTTACACTGATAACTGTAGAGCAGGTGGGCAAGATAAATGGCGAGATCATTAATGTTGTTCATAATAGACGGTCATGGGAGCGGATGCCTTGGTGGCCCCAGGAGTTCATGGAGCAGAAGGAGGAAAACGAGCTCGATCTTCCGCCTACTGACGAGAGTGAGTACGAATACGAAGATGAAGATGAGGGAGTGGAGCTGGAAGAGCCAGCCACACATGGCTAGGGGAACGCGAGTCTGTTTGAGCTTTCATGGTGCGGGCACGTTTTGAAAAACAGAGAGAGAGAGAGCTTTGCGTGCTTATTTGAAATCTAGATACGCTCTGTCAGGTGCCTTCCGAGCGTGAAAAATATGTCCAAGTGCTTTGCAGAGGTCAGAACGAGTACTCGTCTCATATCCTAAAAAGCATGTTATTGAGACCTCAAAAGTATTTACATAGCCAGATATCTCGAGCTTTTCCAAGTGAATAACTCATGTGTCTGTATTTACGCCGATGTATTTTCAATGAAGGCTCCTTTATGTCGCTGGGATTGTACGCTACAAAAATTCTTAAAATGATAGCATGAAGCTGAGAGATTGGATAAGCTAATTAATGGAAGCAGGCTCCAGATCTTCCTCCTCGTCTCCATCCTCATCTTCCTCCTCATCTTCCTCCTCCTCATTTTCCTCTTCGTCTTCCTCCACATCTTCCTCTTCCCCGTCTTCTTCATCACTGGCCTCATATACGCTGTCTTCTTCAACCATTGCCAAGTTGGACATGTGCTTTTCGAGCTCTTTCAATGCTTTCTTATCAGTACCAGAGGCATTAGCAGCGAGGTCCAGCTCACCTTCTCTCTTGACATCGGACCACTCAGGATAATCGCCTTCGTAACCAAATTTAGTCTCGAAAAATTGGCGTATACTATTGACATCACGCTCAAAGAACTTCTGGGCATCGGGGTGATCAATTGAGACACACTGAGGGAAATCGATAACCACCGCTTCTTTCTCAGGGTACTCCTCATCGAATGGGCATACCATGATGTTGAACTCATTAAAGTCACAATGAATCAAGCCACTATTTGCAAGTCTTAGGGCAAAATCCATCAAAAGCTTGTAAAGACGGGCCGGGTTGTCGTGTTCCCTGAGTTTACGCAAGGGCATACCTTCAATCAGGGACATGACAACATGATGGCGACTCTGATCTATTGGTGTGGGGACACCAAATCCAGCATCATATAAGACCTTCATAAAGGTAAACTCTTTTTGTGCGGCAAGACGACTGAGGTACGTCCATGAAGCATGCATGCGTTTTCCATGATAATCACGATTATTTTTGACGTTTCTGAATGAGATACGGCCAAGACGGTGAACTTTGAGAGCGAGGGACTTACCATTTCTATCGGCAACTGTGAAAATATCCGACTCTTTACCAATACCAATTTGCGAACCTACGGCATATACAGTTTCACGAGCTACCATAGCTTTAAGCGCAAGATAATCATATCCATGGTAAGTAAGTTTGTAACCATCATATCTAGCATTTTTTTGCCGTGTGATTAGCTTAATTTTTGCTAAAGTGGAGATGCTTCTATTAACTGCACTTTGATTTTTGATCCCCGAGATGGAAATCACTAGTTGAGTAGGGACGATCTCGTGGTTTTTAGAGCCCAATTCAAAAGCAGTTAATACCCGAAAGTCAGTTTTTGACAGGTAACGCATGTGCGAAGTATCGAGCTTCATAGTTTGTTACAGATGTCGGAGGTGAAGACTAAAAAAAAAAAGTGACCGTAAATAGAAAAAAAAAGCAAAACGAGAGAAGAGTGTAATACAACCTAAGACTCGAAAGCTTAAACCCGAAACAATATATTTCAAGACTGTGAATTTCTTGAAAGTCAAACCTAATTACGCAGATTTGTTACTGAATTGATCGAGAGGTTCCGCATTTGCAGGAAGGACCCTTACGCCCCAGGAGTGTCTTCACCCCTTTGATCTACTAATCTCGCGACCATGGACGAAGGTGATCATGCGTCCGTTCTATTGCGGAATCTAGGATTTCATCAATCAGGTTCACATGTAAATCGCCTTGTAGGCCAACTGCGAGACAATGACCCCAATAATGTGCTGGTGGCACTTGAGAGTCTCAGCTCAACACTGTTGATGAGCCCGGGGGATGCACTTCTAGCTTTTCCAACAAATGAAGCTTTACGGGAGCTTGTTAGCATATTAGAGAACCCCACACCGTATCCAGAGATTCCAGTACTTGCTGCTCGAGTCATTACCCAGCTCATTGACCGTGGAGTGCCAGATGTTCTAGAACAGCTTGTTGATAATGGTATTCTGGATGCATTATATACCCGTTTCCAAGACATTGCCTATGTTGATATCGTTGAACAAGCTATTGTTATTCTAGAAAGGGTTGCTCATGAGTTTCCGGGCCAGGTACTCACCAGTGGATGTCCTGTACTCTGCCTCCAATACATTGATTTTTTCAATATGCACATTCAGAAATCAATTCTAACGGTCGTGGCAATCTGCTGCTCTGCAATTTCTTCTGAGAACATTGAATCTGTTCGGCTCATTGTCCCCATATTGGAGGAGCACCTCACTGGATGTAATCAGAGCCTTATTGATTTGAGTATTACCGGGATGTGCCTTTTAATCCAGGCAGTGGCTAAGCGGGTGCCTGATTCCCGTAAAGAGATCCGCAGTCTTTTCAATGAGAATATTGCCATAGTCATTGCGACCCGCGTTACACCTCAGGATCAGCTTCTACCCAAGGCTCTGAAATCTCTTGACTCTTTGGTAGGAAATATTCCTCAATTGGTGCCTGAGTTCATCAAATCACACTTACCCCTGGCCATTGCGCACGCTCTCACTAGAGTGGAAAATATTACACAACTAGACTCCTATGACCAAAATAGTGTTATTCCTGCTTTACTACACTGCTCAGTTGATGCTTTGAATGCTGCAATGCATCTTCTTGGCTCCTTCATGGACGCACCGAAGCTTGAACGACCTTATGAAGGTCCGTATCAAAAGACTGATGGAGTTGATAAATCACTACTTACAGATGTTCCTATGGATGCTATTGAAGAGTTTGCTGCTGTCACGATCCAATTGGCCTCCTTTGTACATTCATTCTCGGCAGATGTAGAGGTAAGGCAGCAAGCACTGCTGAACGTACTCAAACTTGCCAACGGTTTGCCGAAAAAAATAATCAAAGCAATCTCTCTGAAGCTCGATATCGTGTCATTTGTGTGTATGGTTATTTCGCAGGCAGACACCCTTATTTTAACGATTGGAGGTCTTGAAGTGTGCGCTGTCTTGACAGCAAAACTTCCAGAAGTGTTTGTCGGAGCATTTATTCGCCAAGGACTTGCATCAGAGCTTGATGCAATTGTTGAAACGTGCCCAGAACCCGAGGATAAGCTTCCAGAGAAGTGGTCTTTTGATTCAGAAAACCTCGAACCAGTTTCCTCTTTTATTGCGAAACTCATCAAGGATACCCTCAATAAGGAAATTAGTGATTTGGCACCTGGAGTAAGCTCACAAGCATTGTCACGCCTCAAGGAAGGTGATAAAACTGCTTGGCCGGAGGTTGCAATAATTGTCCACGAGCGGTCTATGTTTGAGCTGCTAAGGCTGGATGCTTTCGACATCATAGCTAATGCTATTGTAAACGATGCTGAGCCATTTTTAGAATCGTTTGGCTCCGCACAGTTTCGTGAGCTCGTGCTCAAGCTTGGGGAGGCAGTCAGCAGGACTGAGCGCTGTGGAGTCCTGAGTACCACTAGCGGTCCCATAGTGTCATTAGTGGGTGCTCTCAATCGCCATGTTCGAATTCGTCTTGAGGACATGAATCTCAAAACATCATGGTCCCTCAACGTTCAGGGTATCGCCTCAATCAAGAACCTCGAAGAGTTTTGTCAAAATAAGTTAGCACTATTCCAATTTGTTGGTGATGATAATCTATTTGCTGCTCTCAACGGTCACAGACGTACAGGGACTCATGACGAAGACGAGGAAGAGGACGGGGACGAATTGGATGAAGAAGAAGAAGAAGAAGAAGAAGAAGAAGAAGAAGAAAATCACAATGCCAGTATAAGTAGTGGAAGCTCTGCTGAGGAGCTGGTACACCATCATCGTCATGATGATGATATCACGGACAGCGAGCAAGAGCTACATGAGCACGATGATCTCCAATCTTCAATGTCTGACGAAGAGCTGGTGGAAGATTTCGAAATGGAGCTTCATGATCAAGTACGCGTTCAAGAAGAAGCTGTGGATGAGGAAGGCGGCAATGATAACGAAAGCGAAGAGGATGCTCAAAGACACAATGAGAATAGCTCTAATGAAGACAACTCAGGGGAAGACCTGGTCGAGGTACGTAACCGTGATGCTGATAACGATGTTCTTAATGAGATGTCTCTAGCGAGCGCACTAGGCCGTATCAGAGGGCGAGTGGGTGATTCAAAGCCTCCCACGCTTAAATTCTACTACAATGGCAAACCTCTCTATTCTGATATGTCAGTTTTAGGAGCTATCTACAATCGTGAGAGCTCCACAGATGGAGACACGCTCATTCCTCGATCGGTATGGTCAGATGAGTTCACTATTTCGTTCGAGCGCACAGGAAAGCCCGTGGTCAGCTCAGGTGCGATTGCAAGTGACAGCGTAAACACTATACTTGAGGTGCCCAGGTCGCTTGGACAAAATATACAGCTCAAGTCTTCAATCCGTTTACTCAACGTTTTGCACGTACTGAACCAAAAGCGGGGTATCATCAAGCGCTCGGACTTTATCAACATGAAGCTGACGTCTAAGCTAAACCGCCAACTTGATGATCCACTTATCGTCATAGCCAACATTCTTCCCCAGTGGGTTATTGATACTGTTCGTATCTATCCATTTCTTTTTCCATTTGAGTCGCGCTACTTGTTTGTAAAGAGCACCTCGTTTGGCTATAGCAGGAGCATGAGTCGTTGGCAATCTCAGAATGAAAATGAGCATCTACAGGCTCCTCGTATGTCAATGGGTCGTGCAGTGAAACAAAAATATCGTATCTCCAGGAAAGGATTACTTGCTAATGCTCTCAAGGTATTGAGCATGACAAGCCGAATGGCTGCGATAGTAGAAATTGAGTACTATGGTGAGCAAGGAACAGGTCTAGGGCCCACCCTGGAGTTTTATTCAAGTGTTTCCAAAGAGTTCCAGCGCGAAAGTACTAAAATGTGGCGTGGTGAGTCTATCGAAGGATACATGTTTGATCTGAGGGGGCTGTTCCCTGCCCCCATGGCGAAGCGAAGTAAGACCATCCTGAATCTATTTACGGGGCTAGGAAGATTCTTTGCTCGTGCTCTACTCGATGAGAGACTGATGGACCTTCGCATAAATCCTGCATTTTTCATTCTGGTGTTGAATCATGACTTTTTTGAGCAAAAGGAAATACTGCGTCTTATTGACCCTGGGTTTGCTGATCAGCTTTTCTCATTGGAGAGAAAAACAGTCGAGGCTCTTGAACTTGATTTTACTTTGCCTAGCTATGATGATATTGAACTGCTACCCGGTGGATCTGATCAGTTGGTCACAGGCGCGCGGTTAGAGGAGTATCGTGACTTGGTTCTAGAATGGACCGTGGGCAAGGGTGTCACCCGTCAAATTGAAGCCTTTCGTGACGGGTTTTCCGAGTGTATGTCGATTGACGCACTGGATGCATTTTTACCGGCAGATTTCGATGCAATTTGTGGTCAAAACCAAGAAAGATGGGACGAAGCTACCTTAAGATGTGCACTTAAGGCTGATCATGGGTACACACTCGAAAGCAAATCAATTACCCAACTCATTGAGCTAATGACACAGTTCACTCCCGAACAACGCCGGCGATTCTTGCAATTCATGACCGGCAGCCCTAACCTGCCAATTGGAGGGTTTAGGCGACTTGATCCTGCATTTACAATCGTACTGAAACAAAGCGATGACTCTGAATTATCACCAGATGCCTACTTCCCCTCCGTGATGACTTGTGCCAATTATCTCAAGCTTCCCGCATATTCGAGTAAAGAAATCATGTCAAAGAGACTGTGGGAGGCAATTGAGGGTGGTTCAGGTGTGTTTCCTCTGTCTTAGTCTAGTCAATAGATTCATCTATTTTAATTGTTATTTTATCTTAGCATGTGCTTACGGCCAAGTGGTTCTTCTGCAAGTCCGTGTGCGGGTCGGGCGTTACATTTCATGCCCGAATCCCGAGAGCGTAACGTTCTTGACCAGAAAGAGGTTTTGATGTTTTTGATGAAGCGCGTGTTTACCTAAGAATTACGTGGCTCCTATTGCATATTCTCAAATCCACGTGCTTCTGTGTCTGACAGGATGCAAAAATTAATATCCACTTCTCAAGATAGGAAGCTTAGCTTTTGCGAAATCAAGCTGACAGGGTCTTAATCCTCTAGCTGGTATTAGCGTCTCGTCAATTGTCAACATAGATAAAAATAGATCGGCGAGGAATTTGCAATGATAGCTAGTTACCATACAACTCAAAAACTCTTTGCGCCGGACAAGAAACCCCGAGTTGTTTTCAGGGTCTCTAGACACTTGCTGCACGATGCTCAGGAACAGGAACAACTGTACACCGCTGTCTCATGCATATACAGTAACGGTAAGCATGTGTGGGGTGATCAAACTGTTGGACAAAAACGTCAATGCATGGATCTCCAGGTTGATGGCTATGATGGCTCGAGGGGGTCAGTGTGAGGCACAGTCAGAGAAGTTATGGAGGCTCCCATTCTAAACTTTTGAATTGACTTGCATGATAAAAACATGCATCGCCCAACCGCTCACACATGGCTTTTCAGGGGTGATTCATTATGTATCGTCACATGGAAATCTTAGGGGTGACCAGAATACCATTTAATTGGATTTGAAAACGAGTTCGGCGAATTCTTTTGTTTGGAACTAACTTTTGAATTCGTTTGTAGCTTGTGACGAACTAGCAAACCAAGTCCCGGAAGTTAGAAATGACAGCATAACCGAGACTATGGATGAGTCTAGACCATCTAGACCGAGATCGTGCAGATCCTTGGAAGGAGGCCAGAACCGCAGACTCCACTATGGCTTTTAGTTTTAGCTGCTAGAATCTGGGCATTATTTCAGTATGTCATGCAATCGGATTTGAGGGCCCATTTGACCGTTTTTAAACGAGGTCAACTGGGGCTTGCATATGAAACCCTATCCCCGACATTGATGGTCTTCACCATAAACCAGGCGGATTTGGCTGCCGTGGAAATTCGGGTAGTTAACATCTGAGATGCATGGAGAACCACAGAGGGAAGGCCATACCTACCCAGCGGAGTTTGTGTCAAAGTTATATCGAATGCTAGACAACCCAGAGTATAACGGCATTGTATGCTGGTCCAACTCAAAGGACAGCTTCATGATCCTCAACATCTCCGCTTTTCAAGAAAAAATTATTCCCCGAGAGTTTTCACACGCTAATTTCAGCTCCTTCGTGAGGCAGCTGAACAAGTACGATTTTCACAAGCAACGCTTTAACGAGACAAATTCTCGCATTTGGGAGTTCAAGCATAAAGATTTCAAGCTGGCTAATAAAGACAGACCCCATATTATCAAGAGGAAACCGCCTAGTAGCAGGAATCAGGCTTTTCAAGAGTCAGTAGAAGAACTGCAAAGCCTTCTTGCAGACGTGCAAGGTCGCGTTGAAAAGCTCGAGGCTGAGAATAAAAACATTTATCAGGTGGTTGAAAAACAGGAGAGGGTTATTAGTCTACTGATGGATGCAGGGCCACCTCACGGTCAACATCCACCAGGCGGAGGTTCTGGCCCTCCAGCAGGTACACCTCAAATCGCCCATCATCAACACATAGATCCCCATAGGCAGGGTGATTCGGCTGCTGTGGCAGCTTCTCATCCTCCGCCTCCCCATATTCCACCGAACGCTGGACATCATCCTCCAGGGCAGCCACACGTCGCCGTTGCAATGACAGACGATAACGCCAGAAACATCACAGCCAACCTTTTGCGTGAATATGGCTGCATTGTTGATACCACAGATAGTGGTGTTGACCTCATTCGTCTTGTAGAGATCAAATCTTATCGCGTAGTATTCCTTGAACCAGTCCTTACTGCAATTGATGGTATTTCAACTGCTGCCATGATCAGAAGGTTCAGTTTGGAACTTCCGCTCGTTTTTTGCGTTGATAAGGAGCAGGCAGGTGCCGGGTTCACTGAAGCTTATTATCAATCGCGGGGAATCTCTACTGTTATTTGGAGGCCATTTACCAAACAGGATCTCTACAGCGCATTAGTAGCATATCTATAGCATTACTGTATTCTAATTTAATAACCTTTCAATCTAACTCAGGAAATGAGCTTTGCACCAAAAAGTAACGGGTGCCGGGAGTTAATGCTCGCACCAGGAATTTGTCACAGAAGAATCATATATGTCCAAAAAAGAGCTACGCCACGCAGTTCGTCTTGCCCTTCAGTCTCTCTCTTTGCAAGATATCCACGCTCAGTCCCAAAGGGCCAAGAAAGTTTTAGAATTGTTGCCAGATTGGCAAAATGCTCGTAATGTAGCCCTTTACTTGCACATGGATAGAGAGCTGGAAACAACTGGGATAATTGATGTTGCGTTCAAGTCGAATAAACGAGTCTTTCTGCCCAAAATCGTTGAAATATCGAACCCAGATCAAAAGGCATTCGAACGGCAATCAACTCATTTGCAAATGCTCGAGGTAACCAGTGCTCAGCAGGTTTCAGAGCTTCAGCCACAAGGAAAGTATCAAATAAGAGAGCCCAATGACGGTAATGATGCTCTCAACTTGAACGGACTTGATTTAATTGTAGTGCCAGCAGTTGCGTTTACTCGAGAGTGTAATCGAATGGGCCATGGAGCAGGGTACTACGATTCTTACATTCAGGAACACTCGAGGCTGCTTGGGAAAGTACCTAAACTAGTAGGGGTGGGTCTAAAATGTCAGCTAGTGGAAAAAATCCCCCTGGAGCCACACGATAGAGCTATGGACACGGTCATTATAGATGGTGAAAAATATACACGTACGGGAATAAATTAGGCGATGCTAGATATTAATTGGACATTCTCTCCCTTCAAAAGCAGCTGGCCCAATTCTCTGCGGTTATTTGTCTTTTGGTTTACTTCTACCGTGTTTTCGAGCACAAGATTCATGAACTCATCGAAGCCAGAGATCGTACCTTCTAAACGAATGTTGTTCTGCTCAGTTAGCCAAATTGTTATGGGAGTTTTGCGTTCCATATAAAGGAAAATCACATTAATGGGCGGTAGAATCCGGGTGCTGAAGCTCATTTTGAAAGGTTTACCTAAAACACCTGACTAGCCAAGTTTCGAATAGCTAGGCAAGAGAGGAGGGGGATGGCTAGTGACAAGTAAAGAGCTCTGAAAAGTAAGATCAAACATCGAGACTAGATACTTGAAAGCCAACATTGACATTTAGCATAGTATTCGAGTACAGTTTCTCGTTCGGGTACCTGCTTATCTCGGTCCTATCAGTGCTCCTCAGACTACGCACTCTGGCCAAAATACACCCATGCATTAAATCACACGTGACTCTCAAGGTCCCAAGTTAGCACCTGTATACACTCATGTGTGCTATGGCCAATGCTTACCTAAATCTGTTTGGATTGTGGCGTCACATATTCAGAATTGCTTTTATATATTAGAAACTGTAGGTTTTATTATACACCAGATATCCCAGCTACTGGATTAAGTACACAGTATCAAAAAATTATGTTCTAAATAGCACTCGAGTGTTTGGATCAATAATTATAGCATTCGCGTACGAGCGCATTGATGAGGGTCTCGAGTACCGAAATTTATGTCTGAATTTGAAATGGGATGAATCTTCAGGATAGTCTAGCCAATTTGATACATTTTTATTAGTTAAATACATACAACAGTATTCGAATTCCTCGGTATGTGGCGCAATGTTTCGATGCTGTTACCCTACCGTCTCTAAGCGGGTGCTTACATCAAGGGCCAGCGGGAATTCTTTCTTTCACCCCCCAAGTAGTTTTGATACCATGACATCACGCGAGGATTACACTTATCTTGCCAAGCTTGCGGAACAAGCCGAGCGCTACGAGGAGATGGTTCAGTACATGAAGAAGGTCACCGAAGAGGCCACCGAGCTCAGCGTCGAGGAGCGTAATCTCCTGAGTGTTGCTTACAAAAACGTGATTGGCGCCCGCCGTGCTTCCTGGCGCATTGTTGTGAGCATTGAGCAAAAGGAAGAGTCCAAGGGCAACAGCCGCCAAGTTCAGCTCGTCAAGGAGTACCGCCAGAAGGTTGAGAAGGAGCTCGACGATATCTGCCAAGACATCCTTTTGGTTCTCGACAAGTACCTAATTCCCGACGCCAAGGGCGGTGAGTCCCAGGTATTTTATTACAAGATGAAGGGTGATTACTACCGTTACCTTGCAGAGTTCTACAACGGCGATGAGCGCAAACGCGTCTCTGATGAGAGTTTCAAGGCTTATACCGTTGCTGCTGACGCTGCTTATACTGAGCTTGCTCCTACGCATCCCATCCGTCTTGGTTTGGCTCTCAACTTTTCCGTTTTCCACTATGAGATTCAAAACAGCCCCAACGAGGCTTGCCAGCTTGCCAAGGATGCATTCGACCAGGCCATTGCGAAGATTGATGTCCTTTCCGAGGAGTCTTATAAGGACTCCACCCTTATTATGCAGCTTCTTAAGGACAACCTCACATTGTGGACTTCCGATATGGCTGGTGCCCAGGAACCTGCCGAGCGCGACGTCAAGGCTGAGGCATAGATATAGTTTTTCAAGTAGTTGTATGAGTTTATTGAGTATTTGATAGATCTAGATAAGCTTATCTCAAACTCCGAGTTTTATTTTTAGCTAACTTAGAATGGTCTCGGTTCGGTCAGGGGGGGGTTCGCCGGACCTTCCATAGCCGATCTTCCTTATTGGACTGCTGCATGTTGAATTATTAGGCTGCAGCACTAAATGCGATATAATGCTAAGGTAGAGATCAACATCTAGAGCTCTAATAATCTTTTATTCAAATGCAAAGAGACGATTTTCCATAGAGTTTCTCAAAATGAGACCTTTCATGGGCTTCAGAAGACTTTCCACCATGTTTGAAAATCTCAAGGCGTTCTGTAAATGCATCTATCTTCGACTGAGAATGTGCATATAGAATTTGCATTTGCAGCATGCCTATTGAAGTATGAATGAAGCGGCCTAGAGCTAGAAAGTGTGCACTGAATTATAATCTACATAAATAACTTACCCTCCACCAACGCGCAGGCTCCCTCAAACTACCATACAAAAATGTGCAGCGTGTCATCGTCGAGGGTATAGATTGGTTTGATAGAGTTGATGGTGACATCCAATAAAACAGTTTCAGAACCGACAATTAATTTTTGGCCATCAACTTTCACCACCTTGTGCTCTCCGGGTACCTCTACTTCAAAAAGAGGTTTGGGGCCACTATCTCCCCATTCACGATCGTAACTCCGCAAAATTGGTTTGGGAGAGGGCTCGTCAATCAGTTCAATCACTGGTTTTGGTTGATGTTTCTTCTGAGTGATAATATCAGGTTCACGAGTAGTGGGCGCCTTCCCTCTCGCTAAAGAATCGCTCAACACCTCTTCTAGAGCTTTAGGGCGTTTATTAAGATCTCCAACACTAAATTCTGTATGCTGAAGTTCACCCTTTGACTTCATTTTTGGGATTGAGTAGTTTCTGTCCAGTTCATAGCCACTGGTATCCTCAATCAGCTCAATACAAGTTTCATTGAGAAGCACTTTGATTCCTGGGTCTTGAGCAGCTAGAAGCAAAACCTGGGAATTCATACAGCAATCAAAAACCTGGGCTGGGTTGCCGGCCTTATCAGTGACGCTCGATTCTGGAGACACAATAATGGGTACAACCCAGTCTTGATTTTTCATTACGCGGGTGGTAATTTCGGCGATATCAGTGATTTCAGGAGATGGTATTTGACAATCTACGCACACATTGATAAAAACTTTCCGTTTGGCACCGACAAGAGTGGTGGTTTTGAGAACGTAGCCTGGCACAGGGTCCAGTTTGGTCATCACTCGCGTGTAAGTGAAAGGTTCAAAGTTTGAAGATATTTAGTGATTTTAAAGATAATTAGAGCCAGCTTGAAAGTGTAGAAGCGGAGGTATATGTCATAATACAGACACCAAATACAAGCAATACGGTGTCAGACCACCAAATGGGCGAGTGCTTTTCTACAACCCTCATATGCAAAAGAGGAGGGAAAATGTAAACTAGCGGAATACAAGCAAACGATCCAACCAAGGAGACGAATTTATCAAGATCATTAGCACCAATGTAGGCTACAAATGCGGTGGAAATAACAAATAGCGAACGGAAAAAGTTCTTTTGCCACTTCACTTTTTCATTGTACTTGCCACTGCGTACAAACAGCCAGTTCTCGACAATACGGATACCAGGGAACAGTTGCAAAGGAGTAGAGAGAAGTATAGCCAAACAATAAAGTAACTGAATGGTGCTTACAGCACGCGATCCTTCAGGCAAGTTAAGCAAAATGACTGTCTCAACCTTGGAGCCGCAAGCAGCGTAAAGGAAAGCACCAATTGAGCAGAAGACGAGAGTGATACCAGCCATGACATATGCAAGAACCTTAGGAAACCTGTGAGGCTCTTTCATGCTTTCCTCTATAGGGATAATCAAGCCTATGCCTTCAAACGTGAAGATCGCAGTACCGATAAAAAGCGGCCAGTTTTCAGAGTTGAACAAGGCAACATCAGCAATGCCGTTGCCAAGAACTCTTTCTGCACTCCATCCGTACAAGTAGACAATGCCCATAAGAATAAAAGCATCAGCGATCAGGGCGGTGAACCCAAGCTTGGCGATGTCGCGAATCATAGAGAGGGGCAAGAAAACGATGATTTGTAGCGTCAGGAGTGTAGTTAAGTTGAGATTATCACCCTTACCGATATTATGCCAAAATGACTTGAAGTTTTCTGATACAAATACCATATACGCGGCAGCAAAACCAATTTGAGACAACACAATAGCTGCCAAAATAGTCTGACGGACAGCGTCTCCATATAGAACACCACCAATATCACCAAAAGATGAGACCTTGGTGACTGCCTTTGCTCTCACCAACAGCAAAAAGCACCAATATGAGATGGCGGATACAAAACAGAGAACTATCGTACAAAACAAAATACCGCCGTTATAAAATGCACGGGGCAAAAATAGGATACCAGTACCAACAAAGGATTTGAGCAAAAGCATGACTGTGTCAGTAACACTTGCTGTGCCCTTAGATTTTTGGCTCGACTTGCGATTTAGGCGAGGTCTACGAGGCTGTTGCTGACCTTCAAGTAGTGCAGTATTTTCACCAACGTCTTCATCAGCAGAGTAATCATCTGAGTCGTCTTCCTCTTCAAGATCCTCACCGGCATAGTGACCATACAGTGACAAGAACTCGAGGAAGTTACGAGTAAAAACAGTTGGACGTGAATTAGGGAGACCGCCGATATTATCTTCATTTTCTGAACCATTGGGCTTGCTGTGAGTGATGTATTCACGTCTGAAACCGCCAGGAGCCAGCATTTGCCGAGCATCAAGTGGTTCACCATTGGGGGCGGTCTCAACATTTTTGGGTGTATCAAATGAATGTGATCTTCCACGCTTGATGAGTCCCTCTTCTCCCTCATGCTCGCGCTGCCAGTTGTAAATCTGGCGAGTCATGTCACCTCCCTGGAGGCGGAGGCTTCGAAATTTGTCCTCATCAGAGTCGGCGTCCTGATCGCTATCTCCAACCAAGTGGCGACCAACAACACGCACAACCTCAGGGTCTGGATTATCAATGTCAATCGAATGTGTTGATTCTTGAGAACTTACCACCGGGCGCGGATTTGCCGAGGACGAGAACGACTGACGTGGAGTGCGCTGGCTCTGGCTAAACACGCTAGTGGCGAGCTGCTCGTTCTGGCGTTTGTACGACTGAGGTGTACCAGCTTGACTACGAATGGTTGAGCCGTGGCTCTGACGCCTACCATTCTTGTCATTATCAATGTTTATACGGTCCGACATTGTGGGCAAGATGGCTTATGCAGAAGTGTTCAGTACTGCTTACCTATCTATGGACCTGGGTTGTGCTGCCTGCATGTTAGAGATTGTGGCACCGGTTGTCGATTCCCTGGGCGTGCTTACTAAATCTATTCGTTTTCTTTTTTCTATTGTGAAGACCATGAGCAGGAAATGGATTGATAAAAAAAATGCCACTACTTTTGAGGTCGTACACCGATCTCGTGAGGATCCCCTTTACTATGATGATGAAGTACCCTCTGCAGTTTTGCTGAAAAAAGAAAATCTCAACTCCAAGGAGCAGAAGCAGGCTAGAAAAGACAAATGGATCACTGGTCCCCGTCTCAGAGAATTTTCAGCTCCAGATCTCAGAGAGAATGAAGGCGAAGCCGCTTTATATGGAATTACCTTTGATGACTCGAGCTATGATTATATGCAGCATCTACGTCCTATCGGTGAGCACGAAGATGCCGTGTTTGTGGCCGGTGAGAAATCTGAGAAGCCCAAAAGTGGTGGCTTTGCGTTCAAAGAGGATAGTATTGAGAGTCAATTGCCCCCAGAGGTACTTCCTTCCCAAAGTTTGGAATACAATTACCAGGACCAGCAGGGTATTCAAGACTCAATTGCCGGTCTGCAGCCCGATATGGACCCCCGTCTTCGTGAGGTTCTTGAAGCTCTGGAGGATGAAGAGTACGTCGAGGACGGAGGAGATATCGATGATTTATTTGAAGAACTCACTAACAATGCCCAACAAGTTGACTTGCCCGAATTTGAGGAGACCAAGCCTGTGGAGTCCATCGACTCATTGACCCGTAAGGAAAGCGAGGCCGATTGGGAGTACGAGTTCCGTAAATTCAAGCTTGAACAAAAACTTGCACCCAAAGCGGGCGCCAGTGATGATAGTGACGTTAACAGCGATTACAGTAGTGACTTTGCTGGCTCTGATGCCGAAGCTCAAGATACTGTTGGTGAGCTCCCCACAAGAAAGCCCCGCCGCCGCAAAATTGGTGCCAAAACCGATTTAACTGGTTTCTCCATGTCAAGCTCTGCCAATTTCCGTAATAAAGGGCTCGAGCTTCTTGACGACCGGTTCGACCAAATTGAGGCTCAGTACAATCAAGAGAACGAGGAGTCTGAGGAGGAAGAGTTTGATATGGCCAAAGAAAGACCAGATTTAGAATCAATTATGGACGATTTTCTCCAAAATGAAGTCGTTTTCGGTAAAAAACTTTATAAACGTCGCTAATATACATACATCTATATATATATATATCTATATTTATTCCTCCTTGGTGTTTTGGCTTTCGTAGAAAAGTATTACCTAATTTTTTTTCCCAGTACCACTATGAAGTCTTTTGCGGCCAAGTTGGCCAGGTTTGTAAATCCAGCCCCTTTAGACTCTGATCCAGAGAATGAAAAGGACCACAATTCATCGGGAGAGGAATCGGAAAATGAAGAGGCTCGCGCGCACTACTTAGAGGTCGGGAAAAGTGCTTTGCGTCAAGACGAACCCAACATCGATAAAAAAAAGTACTCTTCTGCTCGCACATCTCGTGAGAACATAGAAGAGAGCGATAGTGAGAATGATGATGAAGCCACTGGTAAAGATTATTTGGATATCAGTGCAGAGGAGAGTGGTGATGATGATGAGGATGAAGAATCTGATGAAGAGGATTCACAATCCCCACAATCAGGAAAGTCTGAAGAGCAAGAAAGCTCTGAGGAAGAAACAGCAAAAGCACAAAAGCCAAAGAGCGGTACACAATCTGCTGTATCTGCTCTCCTGCAACAGGAACAAAAAGAGATTCTAGCTCGTCTCTCCAAAAATACCAATGAGGATGCCGTCAAGGGCAAAGCCGTGAGCGCTCAAATGAAAGTTTATGAGGGCCTTTTGGATTCTCGTATTTCATTACAAAAAGCTGTGACAGCCAGTCATGCCGAAGATATCGAGGACCCGGAGGAAACAATGGATGCAGTCTGTGACCTGATAGCTGAGATCCACACCCTTCGCAAAAAACTCGAGGGTAAAACTCAGGTTTGTAAGAAACGAAGCTTCGAGGAACTCGCTGAGCAAACCTTCGAAATGGATCAACAGCTCAGCAAACGCCGTGAGAATATCCTCTCCAAGTGGAGCCGGAAAGTACAGTTATCAAGTGGAAGCACTGCGTTGCAAGGTAATGGATCTTCCAATTTTAAAAGTCTAAATCAGAGTGCATCAAGGCAGGTCGAGAATGTGCTCGGCGACATGGACAGGCTGCTCAAACGCACACAAGTGAACCGGTCACAGTATAAAGTTAATGGAGAGGTACCAGATCATAGTGATGAGGTATTCGACGACACTGATTTTTACCGGCTTCTGTTGACAGAATTGGTTGAGCGCCGTATGGCTGAGAAGAATGCTAATGGCGACAATCTCAAATGGACTGTAGCAAAAGCCTCAAAGAATAAATCGAAAAAGGCACGCGATACTAGTGCCAGCAAGGGTCGGAGATTGCGCTACGATGTTCAAGATAAAATTGTGTCGTTTGACGCACCTCGCCCGGGTGTATACACATGGAGCGATCAGCAGGCTGAGGATTTATTCGCCAGTCTGCTTGGTGTGACCATCACAATGGACGACGAGGAGCCCAAAGTCGCACAAGAGGAAGAGGGCCTCAATGTGGAAGAGTTCAATCTGTTCGGATAAAACTAAATTATGCATATGCATCTACATATTTTTAATTATTTCATCTCTTTATATAGGTGTTTCTGATAAAGTGCTAGCCAGTGGGTCTTCTACTCGTTCTATTCCGGCTCTGTCATCATCATCAATGCCCCCTAAAGCAGACTGGGAAAAGTACAAGGCGCCCGTAGAGGAAGATGGGGAAGAGCAAAAGGATATTGTTCCACTAAGCGAAGGCGATATTGAAGTTCTCAAAACCTATGGCGCGGCTCCTTACCAAGCGCAGTTGAAGCACATTGAGAAGGACATCGCTGATATTCAAAAGCAAATCAACGAAAAAGTCGGCATAAAAGAGAGTGATACAGGGCTTGCACCGCCTCACCAGTGGGATTTGGTCGCAGATAAACAGACAATGGGCCAAGAGCAGCCGCTTCAGGTCGCACGGTGCACCAAGATAATTCAGAACCCTGATGACCCGGACAACTCTCAATACCTGATTAATGTCAAGCAAATTGCAAAATTTGTAGTTGCGCTCGGAGATCGTGTCTCTCCCACCGATATTGAGGAAGGAATGCGTGTCGGCGTTGATCGCGGCAAGTACCGGATTATTCTCCCGCTTCCTCCACGTATCGACCCCTCTGTCACCATGATGACGGTAGAGGAGAAGCCCGACGTCACTTATTCAGACGTTGGTGGTAGTAAAGAGCAGATCGAGAAGCTCAGAGAAGTTGTCGAGCTGCCACTACTGTCCCCCGAACGGTTTGCCAATCTCGGAATCGATCCTCCTAAAGGTATTTTACTCTATGGCCCTCCAGGAACCGGTAAAACACTCTGTGCTCGTGCTGTTGCTAACCGTACTGATGCTACTTTTATTCGTGTTATCGGTTCAGAGCTTGTTCAAAAGTACGTTGGTGAAGGTGCCAGGATGGTTAGAGAGCTGTTTGAGATGGCTCGTTCTAAAAAGGCGTGTATCATTTTTTTCGATGAAGTCGATGCCATTGGCGGAGCCCGTTTCGACGACGGTGTAGGTGGTGACAATGAAGTGCAGCGTACAATGTTGGAGCTTATCACACAACTTGACGGTTTCGACCCTCGTGGCAATATCAAGGTCATGTTTGCTACAAATCGCCCCAATACTTTGGATCCTGCTCTTTTACGCCCTGGACGTATCGATCGTAAGGTTGAGTTCTCACTCCCTGATGTTGACGGCAGAGCAAATATTTTCAGAATTCACTCCAAATCCATGAGCGTCGAACGTGGTATCCGTTGGGAGCTCATTTCGCGCTTGTGCCCAAATTCAACGGGTGCTGAATTACGTTCGGTTTGTACAGAGGCAGGTATGTTTGCCATTCGTGCTCGTCGTAAGGTTGCCACTGAGAAGGATTTCCTCGCTGCTGTTGACAAAGTTATCAAGGGTAACCTTAAATTCTCCTCTACTAGTCAGTATATGCAGTACAACTAGATTAGTTTTTATTTGCTTCTTATGTTACATTAGTTTGGTGTAGTTTGCGAGTCTTAGTGGGATATTCGGTGGATCTAAGCTTGCTCTCTTTTAGAGAAGGGATAGTTGGCTTATGCTGTCCAATGTATATTCAATGCGACTACTCTTGAATGAGATCTTTTGCTTCATGGGGCAATGTTGATTCTCTATACAAATGCACAGCATCAGTGCTCACCACCAAGAGATCACTCCTAGGCCATCAGCTTGGCAACTACCGATAATTTTGAAGCCACTTTTTTCAAACTCAAGGCTCTCAACGCGGAACCTGATCTTTTCATTGGAATCTAAAAACAGCTTCGTATCCGCATCTTGAAGCCATACCCAGGTCTGCTCAGCCACGTCAAATTGACAGTCTTCGAACAACAAGTTCTTTGGAATAAATACATCGTCGAAAAAGTCCATACGCACCTTGATGCCGTCTGGGGAGCTACTTGAGATCCACCCAACAAGGATCTCACCGGAGAACGGACGGAATATAACTAAACGGAACTTAGTCTTGATATATACAGCACCATCGCCGCACTTGATGAGCCCGTCTGAGGTATTTTGGACATCATATAAACAAATCCCTAGGCCCACGTTGGGTATGATCTTGTTTGAATATTTCCGGTTGATTTCTTGTGTCAGAGCCTTCTCATGTTTCATTTGGAAAGAGTCGGGCGGTATTCTGATGGTGTCCTCGACTTGTGCTACTGTGAACATTTTTGTGTGTATGGAATATTAGATTGTCAGCTTTATTTTGGGATCAAACGCTTGGGGGGTGCGAGGGTGGGTGGATCATTACCAAAGAAGTTAAAATTTAGAAATTCTCAGCCAATTTTGAGATGTTTCGGGATTGCCGCGGCGTAAAATGTTAGTTAGTAGGGCATAGGTGCTGATACTACAATCTTTTATTGGAGGCCGGGTCGTGTACACGACTCGGGTAGTTTACTGCTCTTAAGTCGGAGCTAGCTCATCAAATGTAATCCACACGCTCTATAAGAATTGCAAGGGCCGGGAACCTTAGGTCGGCTCAGTCAACATATCAGAAAACATGCGCTTCTTAAACGACCCACATAGCATGATGCAAAAATTAGGCTGAACGATTGGAGCACTGAAATTTAAATCATTCAGTAGCCATAGGCTCACTAGCACTCCTTAGACTAGTAGTTATACAGGAGGCCAAGCGCTTTTGGGAGCCAGTCGAATAATGGCATGCAAGCTTGTAAACTTGATGATGCCACTCTAGCCGCCCGAGCCCCACTTGTGGATCGCCCAAGCGAATAGTGTTTTGTAGCAGGCCATACTAAATTTCAGTAATTTTAATGGCACGCGTACGACGAGTATCTCAGATGGTTTATGAAGCTGTGCTTTTCTGATACTTCATCTAAGCCTTTGACATATCGAGTAACTCCCACATTAACCTGACCTATCTAACCTCGCAAAGCCTGCTTGTAGACTAACTTTATTGAAACGACGGGTGAGGACTTGCATATGCACCCCAGGTTCTCTACTTCAAGCACATGAAACTATATCGACCTATGTATAGGTAGGCCCAATCCTGGTAGTAGGTAGTAAAATGTACCAGGATAATAATTGAAACCTTGGGGCATCGTCAGTTTGCCATATCCGGAGATCCCGGCATTTCATCGAATTTTCTGACCAATCAGATGCACTACATTTGAAACTCCTGCCGCGAGAGATCGAGATTTAATTTGAAAAAGCTCGAATGGAATCACGATTTTCCCTTTCAATTTGAGCGAGCTAGAACATAATTCAAATAAAAGTATGGGGAGGAAGCATGATCACATGACCATCGTATTATTACCCAATGAGGGTTCGGGTGAATTTCATAATGCTCTCCCTGTCGAAAGGCCGACTAGCTCGCGCATTTTCCACTTCGCGCGCAGCCCGCAAGGTTGTTGCTCAAGAGCAGGTTCTCGGAAAAGATGCCTCCAAGCACGCTAGCGACAAGTATCATATCATCGACCACGAGTACGACGCGGTGGTTGTTGGTGCCGGTGGTGCCGGTTTACGTGCTGCTTTCGGTCTTGCTGAGGCCGGTTTTAACACCGCCTGTATCAGCAAACTTTTCCCCACTCGTTCCCACACTGTCGCCGCCCAAGGTGGTATTAACGCCGCCCTTGGTAATATGCACCCTGACGACTGGCACTGGCACATGTACGATACCGTCAAGGGTTCTGATTGGCTTGGTGACCAGGATGCTATCCACTACATGACTCGTGAGGCTCCTCAGTCTATTATTGAGCTCGAGCATTACGGTGTTCCCTTCTCTCGTAACGACGAGGGCCGTATCTACCAGCGTGCCTTTGGTGGTCAGGCCAAGGAGTTTGGTAAAGGTGGTCAGGCTTACCGTACCTGTGCCGTTGCCGATCGTACCGGTCACGCCCTCTTGCACACCCTTTACGGACAGTCCCTTCGCCACAACACTCAGTTCTTTATTGAGTTCTTTGCCATGGATTTGCTCATGGAGGATGGCGAGTGTAAGGGTGTTATTGCATACAACCAGGAGGATGGTACTTTGCACCGTTTCTTCTCTCACAATACTATCATTGCCACTGGTGGTTACGGCCGTGCCTACTTTAGCTGCACTTCTGCCCACACATGTACTGGTGATGGTTTCGGTATGGTTACTCGTGCTGGTCTCCCCTTGCAGGACTTGGAATTTGTCCAGTTCCACCCCACCGGTATCTACGGCTCTGGCTGCTTGATCACTGAGGGTGCCCGTGGTGAGGGTGGTTACCTCCTCAACTCCAATGGTGAGCGTTTCATGGAGCGTTACGCCCCTACTGCCAAGGATTTGGCATCTCGTGACGTGGTTTCCCGGTCAATGACCATGGAGATCCGTGACGGCCGTGGTGTGGGCCCCGATAAAGATCACATCTTCCTACAGCTCTCCCACTTGCCTCCTGAGGTCTTGCACCAGCGTCTTCCCGGTATTTCTGAGACTGCCGCCATTTTCGCTGGTGTTGATGTCACCAAGGATCCTATTCCTGTCTTGCCCACTGTCCACTACAACATGGGTGGTATCCCCACTTTGTACACTGGTGAGGCTCTCAACCGTGTTGATGGTAAGGATGTCGTTGTCAAGGGCCTTTGGGCCTGTGGTGAGGCCGCCTGTGTCTCCGTCCACGGTGCTAACCGTCTCGGTGCCAACTCTCTACTCGATCTTGTTGTCTTTGGTCGTGCGGTGGCTAACCATATCGCCGACACCCAAACTCCCAACGCGCCTCACAAGCCTACCTCTGAGGACATTGGTAAGGAGTCCATTTCCAACTTGGACTGGGTCCGTAGCGCATCTGGTCCCAAGTCTACTGCTGAGATTCGTCTCGCTATGCAGAAGGTTATGCAGCGTGATGTCTCCGTTTTCCGTATGCAGGAGTCTCTCGAGGAGGGTGTTGAAAACATCCACAAGGTCGATAACACCATCGGGCAGCTTGGTACCACCGATCGTTCCATGATCTGGAACAGTGACCTTGTCGAGTCCCTTGAGTTGCAGAACTTGCTCACCTGCGCCGCTCAGACCGCTTACAGTGCCGTTGCTCGTAAGGAGTCTCGTGGTGCTCATGCTCGTGAGGACTACCCTGACCGTGACGATGTCAACTGGATGAAGCACACCTTGTCTTGGCAAGACAAGCCTGGTGAGCACATCAAGCTCGACTACCGTCCTGTGCACATGGAGACTCTTGATGATACTGAGTGCAAGACTGTTCCTCCCGCTAAGCGTGTCTACTAAGTGAAATAGATATTCTTTTGTAAATACACGTTTATTTCCTCTGTATTGTATTTGAAAGGCATCTAAGAGGTAGTCACAATTCGCTCTTTCTGCACAGGTTAGAGACATGTTACCCGAACTGGAAGTATCAGATTATATAGTATAGTTTATTGAATAGACTGCCACTGCTTGTTGACCCTGATTTCGAGGGGTGTAGAGACCGCATCTCCAAGTTCAATGAAGTGACAAAACTTGCGTCTTGTCAATACTTTATCCAAGGCATAGAAATCAGTTGATTGCATATTCTCATGCTTGTACTGTGCAAAATATTTGATATGCATGTGTGCACTATGCCATATCTGTGGTTTCAAGGCTCGTAGTATATGCATTGCCGGTGGGTTTCCAAACGTACCTGCTTCAATGGCCTCGAGTAGAAACCATTTGTTTGCTAATAAATAATCAAGATTTCCATGATGTTCAATCCCGGCGGGCCAGTCATGAGACATCATTATATCTACTGTTCCTTCCTCAAGACGTAGAAGCTTCTCAGTGTCTTCTCGTCGAACATGGTAGACACTGCGTATAGTACTATTATTAAAGGGGTACTTTTCGAAATGAGGAAGCTCAAAATGTTCTGGAGCATAGACACCTGATAGGCCTCCTATTGTTATCCCCCCCACATCCACGACCCCCACCCTGCCAAGATAATATATATTTTTGGCGAGCCATCCACCACTAGGCATGGTTTCCATAAACCTTGAGGACTCGTGGTTACCCCCAATAATAATTGTGAGGACAGGTGCTTCTTGAGCTCCCGAGTAGTACTTGTGGAAATCACCCATTTCTCTATATTTGGGTGGAACCGCCATGCTATTCAGGTCCTTTTGATCACGTATAGCCTGGAAGTCTCCAGCAATCAGGACGAGATCTGGGGGCTCAGCATTCTCCCCAACTCTGCGATAAACGTCGTTAAGTTTACCGTGGCCGCACCCAATTAGGCAAATGCGCATCCCAAGTGACAAATCCGGGTTCATGTTCTATCGATAGCCTTTATTATATGTTTAAAGCATTCGTGATAATAATTTATAACTGACTGGATTTCTGGACGGGATACAATTAAAAGGTGTGTTTTCGCAGCTCAAGTGCTTCCCTGGGTGAGCCTATCAGTACACTCAACACCTTGATCAACACTTAATTATACACCGCAGCATAAAGGACCATCGATTTACTATATACTTTAAGCTAGTCCATTTAAAATTTGAAGACAAGATCCTTGCTGAAACCAAGATCGGCGAGGGCGCCAGTGAGCTCACCCTGGTCGCTAGGAGACTTCTTGGGACCGGAGATAGCCTTGTAAAGAGGGGGAGGACCACAGACAAAGACGTGAACATTGTCATCAGAGGGTTTGAAGAGTCCCTTCTTGAGGACATCGGGGGTGATGTAACCAACGGTACCCTTGAAATCGTCGTCATGCTCGTTCTTGTCGACGAAGTAATTGACCTTCAGCTGGCCGGGCTTCTTGGCGACAAGCTCGTCAATTTCCTCCTTTAAAAGGATATCGTCGGGAGTCTGAGAACCGTAAAACAAAGTGACCTTGGTTTTGTCCTTAGGGTCGTTAGCGACCCGTTGAAGAATCTGGTAAAGTGGAGTAATACCAGAACCACCACCAATGAGGCCAATCTGCTTGTGCTTGTTAGCTTCGAGAGGGTACTTGGAAATGGGACCAGCAACATCGATAGACTGGCCAGGAGACAAGGAAAAGACGTGCTCACCCATAGCACCACCGGGGTACTTTTTAATCACAAAGACAGCTGTACCCAATGTATCGGGGCTAGAGACAGGTGTGTAAGGACGGACGACGTTCTTGCCGTCTTTTTGAGTCTTAAACAAGACGCAAGAAGCAACATCAGTTCCAAGTCTATGATCATCGGGCAACGAAAGGATAATCTCGTGAGTGTCATGAGAAATTGACTTGGCGCTCTTCAGGGGAATGGGTACATAAGTCTTCGGGTCCTGAAGGATATCAATGGACTCGAGCTTAATGCTGGAGCTGAAGCGCTGCTGCATGTAGAAAGCACCAGCACCACCAAGCGTGATACCGGCAGCGATGTGGATAGCTGGGTTCTTTAAGATTTGTCTGATCATAGCTGGATGTTGAAAGCCAGCTTTCGACGAATCAAGACCTTATATACGCAAACGGTGTATGCACATATGATGTCATCTACGCTGTGGGGACGAATCAGAGAGGGTTGCTGTCGTCTTCACCAGCAAGATATTGTGGGTGATACAATTAAGATGGGGTTGACCTATTATCGAGGCCAATTGGCTCTTCTTAAGCTTGCAACTTGAGTTATAGCAACGTTAGCATAGCGTCAATACCCTTATCACCTACAATTATACCTATACATGAAACATTTATAAGCGCGCATATAGGTACCGTGCCCAAGCAGTCGCAACACCTACAAAATGATTGGGTTTGATCTGCTGAGAAAGCATCTGGGACCGTGGACAATTTATATAAGATCTCACCATTGGTTCAGAGCTCTTTAAATCATGGAAAATCGTTTACGAGCGGCTGCTAAGAGATTAGTGCCTCCATTGCTGCCCCATTTCCATAAGGGTCAATTAGGCAAAATTCTTATCGTAGGTGGGTCCCAGGACTACACTGGTGCCCCATACTTTGCTTGCATGGCATCTGCATTGGCGGGCAGTGACATGAACCACATCCTGTGCTCGGAGGAAGCTGGCCCAGTTATCAAAACCTATTCTCCAAACTTGATGGTACATCCATACCTAAAAGAGGGTACAAAAACCAAGTTGGACCCCCGTGTAACCGGCTTGCTCGATCGAGTTCAGGTGGTAGTCGTTGGGCCAGGGTTAGGTCGTGACGACTCTATGCTTGCGCAAGCTGAAGAGATCATTTCTGAAGCCTCCAAGCGCAACATAACTGTAGTCATCGATGCTGATGGGCTCTGGGCAGTTTCAAAGAAACTCAGTATCGTGAAGGGAGCTGATGCGGTGCTCACCCCTAACATCGTTGAATTCGGCAGACTCATTGAGGCTGCAGGGATCGATAGTAAGTTGCAGATCAGGCAGCAAGCAGAGAGCCTGGCGTCTATACTTCATGTGACGCTAGTAGTGAAAGGTGAGCATGATATCATTACCAATGGCAGAACGACTGTATTCAACGATGCGCTAGGCTCAAATCGTCGTGTTAGCGGCCAGGGTGACACATTATCTGGTTCCATTGCCACATTTCTGGCGTGGCGAGATGCATACGAGAAGAAGTTGTGGCAGGTTGAGCTCATAGAACTGGATTTGAAAATTCTGGCGGCATGGTCGGGATCTCTCTTGACAAGGACCGCCTCTAAGCTTGCATATCAAAAACATGGTAGGGGAATGGTCACGACTCACGTGACTGAGCAAGTCCCAATTGCCTTTAGCCAAATATTTGACTAGAGTAGTGAGAGACTGTAACTAGTGTTTGTCATAAGTTGAAGTCTACACCAAAGTATGAGCAATTTGGAAGAAAGAGTGAAAAGTCTAGAAGCTCTAGTTCATAAACAGCAAGCTATGCTAGCCAAAACCGGTGAGCAGCTCATGAAACTCACTCTTGCTGGCCAAAAAGACGATATCAACGAGCTCGACCGTCGCAACAAAGACTTGAGAGCTCAGGCAAATCTTCCCAATAAAACGTCAGATGATCAGGATGATTTCATCACTCAAGAAGATGTTGTTCAACTGGTCGACGAGCTCCAGGGCCAGCTGGACCTTGTGGATAAGCGGTCATTGCTTCGAATTCAGAATGTAGTTGCCAGTAGTGGTTCCGACCCCGTTTCTCCTCTTCCTAATCTTTCTGGTGAAGAACCGGTCAGCTTTCCTGGGAACTTGGGTGATTTTGAGGCGCTTGACAAGGCCAAGACCATTGAGATTGCTCGATTCTATGAGCTGCTTCCACCAGATGTCAATGAGATTAAGGAGCTGCTCGCTGGGGCCAATGTTCCAGTGACATCCAAAGAAGGTAAGGAAGCTATCCAAAAGGCGAAAGAAGATGAAGAGTCCCTCGACCATTTTGAGGTTTTCAATGTGTTGGCCAGATATGTTGGCATAAAATCTCGTAAATAGTTTAGTTTAAAATTTTATCATGATGCAGCTGAAATCAATCAGATGTGAAGCTATGATATTTCACCGCAAAGCGTACGCGATACTGATTTGTACGTGTGTCGATGTTTGTATATAACGATCTCCAGAGACCTCCTGCTTACCAATTTTTTTAATGGCAAAGTCAAGGGGACGCAGATTGGAAAAAAAAGAAAAGGCCGAGACTGAGGCCGAAACAAATGCTGATTTTGTAGATAATGGAGATTTCATTGAATTACCTGATGCTGATCAAGATCTTGAAACCCAGCAGCAACAGACTACGTTCTACGGTCTGCTCGATAGATCTGAGCTCGAATATTTCAAGTCGGCAGAATCTACCCTTTCAGCTAATGCATTGACTGCTGAGGAGCGCCAGCCTTTTATTGAGAACGTATTTGAGGAGATCAAAGGTAAAGAACTCAAACTTGCGACACATCAGATTTGCTCAAAGCTAATTGAACGATTGGTGATCTTGGCTAACGATGAGCAGCTTGTAGGAATTCTCAGGGCCTTTACAGGCCACTTTTTTAGACTTTCGGTTGCAAAGTACTCCTCCCACTGCCTTGAAACCCTTTTGGTTCGTTTGGCATCAATAATAGATGCTAACCCTGCCCATGAAACTGAGATTGATGGTCAGACTGCCAGCACGGAAAACCTCATGCTTTATGGTCTCAATGAACTTGTACCTCATGTGATAGAAATGGCAAACGAAAAATACGCCTCACATGTCTTACGGGTTGCACTCAGTTTGGTTAGTGGCTTACCTTTGGGTCCTGATATGGCACTTCGCTCCAAAAAATCCGGTACTGCTCGCAAGCACACTGATATGGAAGTTATATGGGGTCAAGTGCGCGCAGTACCCACGGCCTTTCAAGAATACAGCGACGAGGTTGTCTCAGCCCTTCTTAAAAATCAAGATACCACCACATTGCGTCGAATGGCGCTCGAGACCCTTGGATCTCCTCTTTTACAGGTGATTATTCGTGTTCAAGCTAACAAATCGAGTTTCGCTGCACTTGATATGACAATTAACCCTTCCACCGATGATTCCAAGGTTTTCGTTGACCACTGCTTTACTGATGCAACCGCGAGCCACTTTCTCGAAGCTGTCGTCACAACTTTACCCAAAAAGAAGCTCAATATATACTTCACTCAGTTCTTCAAGGGCCAAGTGCCCAAACTCGCCACTCGTGAGTATGGTAATTTCGTCATTAAGGCTCTGCTCAAATCTAAGCTCGGTGCTAAGAATGAACTCATTGGAGAGCTGCTCCCCAAATCAGCCGAACTGGTTAAGTCGAATCGGTCTCAGGTGGTTGCATTAATGATTGAGCACGCCTCTCCCGACTTGAGAGTTAAGGTGCTCGACTTTGTACTCAAGGATGCCAATCCCGAGGAGCTTTTCGAGAGTAAGAACGTTGCAGATGCATTATTTATTGAGAAAGTGCTGCAGTACTCACCAAAGTTATGTACTACTTTGGTTAAGAAACTCGCAAGCGCTGAAGATGCCCAAAAATTGCAGCAGATGTGCATTGATCCGGTGCAGAGCCACACTATCGAGTCACTGCTAGATCCTGCAGTGGATCTGATTGAGAGGCGCAAGATCCTGAACTTATTTGTTCCAATTACAGTGGATCTTGCCTGCAATGTCTACGGGTCGCACATTGTGGATAAGCTCGCGCCATTTTGTTTTAAGCTGAAATTTGTTCGTGAACGCATTGCGGATGGCCTCGTCAAGAATGAAGAGAAAGTTAAGCACTCTGTTTATGGTAAAAATGTCTGGAAAAACTGGAACCTCGATAAGTACGCTCACAAACGATTTGAATGGTGGAACCAGATCAAGGAACAAGAGGACGAGCTTACTGCCAAGATTCCGCAGCCTGAAAAACGTTCCCAGGGATCTAGTAAAGCCAATGGCGGTAAGTTTCAGCAGCCCAAGCGCCACAAAACACCTTATGACCGCCATAACACTACTCGTGGGGATTGACCCCAGAGTATGCATTGAGTTTTCTCCCAGAAATCCACAACTAAGAAGCATTTCCTTGTATAAATTATAAACGTCAAATGTATGTTAGACACAAGTAAGAAGAAGCATTGACTTGTCCTACTCGATGCACCAGGCTCTTGGTGGGGCGCGACCATTAGTTCCACCCCCTCCACACTACCCAAAATGCATTGTGAATAGCGCACTATCCAGCCACAGCATTTACCCTAACCCTTCATGTGCTTTTCGAAATCGCTGTTGCCTTGGGGGCGAAAAATGCGCGGGTGAGATATACAGGGGCGGCTGAAATGACTAATTTCAATATATTATTGAGTATAGAGGATCTCTCTTAAGCAAAGGTGAAATAGCCTAGGAGGGAACTTGGGAGCAGGTGTTGGCTGCTTTTGCGTTGGAGGCCTATTGATGGAATTTGGACCCTAGACCTAAATTAGAATAACTCACTCGCTTTGTCATCGCATTGCATATGAAAGTATTGGACTTTTTGATTGACGAAAGGAGTTTTCACATGGTTATGGACAGCTCAACGATGTATGGGACTTTTAATTTGCCAGTGTCGTGCATACGGCGCACGTTAACGGATGCAGGTCGAGCAGATCGTCCCGCATATAGATGGGTAAGGTAAAACACTAGAGGCTGACGTGATCCTATTCTCCCAGTCAGCCATCTCTTTCTTCCACTTCCAACATTGAATGCCAATGCTCTCACCACAGTTAGCCACTAGGGCCGGCCCTTCACAGGGACCTTGGGAGATTTTTGGTCGACGCGAAACCGAAGGCACTACGCCGCCAGGTCAAGGGAGCGAGGAGGATATCCTCTTGCCATTGAACAAGAGTAGAACCGCGAGCATGGGAGGCATTGCAACAGGGAACTTCAGGCCATTCGAATCCTCGCGTCCCGCCGCATCGCTTTTTATTCATAATTTACCACGAGACATGACCCAACGCGAGCTCCATTTGATGTTCACCTTCGCAAACGACTATATGAGTAGCGAGCTCATACGCGAGCCGGGACGTATTTCTGCCAATGTGAAGTTCCGCACAATGGGCGGCGCGACCGCTGCTCAGGCAATTCTGGAGCATCGGCCCGATATTTTTGGAGAAGCCAGTAGCTGGCTTAAATGTGAGATTCGCCCCACGACTTCTTCGGGTGTGAGTACTCCCACCACCTCGCAGCCGGCATCCAACATAAAAAGCCGATTCTTGTTTATGAACGACGATCCAGCAACGCCTACGGAATCAATCGCTGCATCCTCCTCTGCATCTTCTTCATCTGCATTTATTCCTTCATCCCCGCTTTATACGTCATCAGCATCCAGATTATTTGATCCACTCCCACTACCAAGGAGGCCAAGCAATGGCACCGCTTTCGATTGCGATAAACGGCCAGGTCCTCCTCCTCGCAGGGCTTCAGTGCCAACAAGACCGATTGGCGAAGTTTCAGTTCAGACTCAGCATTTACAACAGCAACAACAGCAGCCGCAACCGCAATCAGCGTCGCATGTACAGCAGCAGCAATCTCAGCCCCACAGCCAGTCTCAATCTTCGCATGGCCAACCGCACTCGCAGCAGATGTCACAGTCCTTGCAACAGCAGCAACCTGGATCTCATGCTTCATCTTCGGGACAGCAGGCCACGGAGTATGGTGACCCGACTAAGGTTGTAGTTCCATTTGGTCCTGGCACATCCAAAGCAAAAGCAGTGTCAATTATGCAGAATGGTGGCCGTGTATTACCTCCTGCAAACCCTGCAGATCAAAACCCACCGTGCAACACACTTTACGTCGGGAATTTGCCTCCAGACACTCAGGAAGAAGAGCTTAAAGAACTCTTTTCTGTGCGACCTGGTTATAAGCGCTTATGCTTCCGTACCAAGGCGAATGGACCCATGTGCTTTGTTGAATTTGAAGATGAAGTTTTTGCGGGTAAAGCTCTTGAAGACCTCTATGGGTTTGGGCTCTCAAACTCTGTAAAGGGTGGAATACGGCTTTCATTTTCCAAGAACCCTTTGGGCGTACGCTCTCGTCAACCTCAGCAAAAGTTCTTCAATTAGCATGCATGCATACAGTGTTTTCTCATCTTTATAGTACCGTCATTAAATCATTACATCATTTTCATATCAACCCATTGGAGCTTCACCTAACCACCCTCCACGACCTCTACAAATCCTTGTTGAACCAGCCGCTGAACGTCGGCGGTTCTGAGGAAAAAGTGTGAGCCCTTATTAAAATTAAAGACGCCATATTCAGTCTGGATCTCACCAGCTTCCCTAAGTACACGAATTTCCACATACATTTGCTGGGGCGGCTCCAGGGTACCCGTCAAATCAATATCAGTCCACTCGCTTTTATAATCTGTGACCAAATCACTGTATTCTCTCAAGTACACTTGCTCTGCTGCGCTTAACTGCTCTTGATTTACTGGGTTCTCGTCCCATATCGCTTGGTCAACTCTGCTCGACCTGAGATATTGGTGACCCAGAAGGCATCGCTTGTTTCTTTGCGTGGCTAGTCTCATCACAAAAAGCCCTGCTGCCTCTTTTCTATCAATTTCCTGAGTAGCACCCAACGCGTCTTCAAACCCTGACATCTTCTCAAAGAGTATTCGCTGCTCTCGATTGATGTTTAAAACTAGATTACCCGGGTAGGCAGGTAATTCTTCTAAATTCATGGTTCGTCGAGCATCCTGAACTAGTTTTTCTGCCAGGTCTCCGTACATGTTTTCCAGGACAGATCGTGTAAGCGACTCAAAGTAATATATGCTATGTTTATATACGGTACAACTGGACATTTTTCATATGGTGATAGGTAACATAGAAGCAAGTACCTTAAAAACTAGTAGCATCTAATCTTCTCCGTCTCCGACGACGCCGACGAAGATTGCTTTGCATTCTTGCATAGGTACCACGACGAATTATCGCTTCGAGCAGACGTTTGGAATAGCCAAAGTGCTGAAAAGTCTCGTTATGTACTGCCTCGAGAATGAATCTTCTAGCTGGCTCTTCAGTATCTCTGATCCACGTTTTCTCGCCAACTTCAAACCCATGGCGCTCGAGAATTCCCATGATCTGCTCTTCACGCTCCAATGCAAGCTGATGGTCATGAGGAAGTCCCATAACGTCATACAGCTCGTTAAGAGGCATCTTACTGATAGACCTTTTACGCTCAAGCGGACTAGATGCTTTGAACCTGGTCGCCCCACTTTGAGGAACGTCACTAGAGCTTAAAGGCAGCGAGTCAAATCTTCGTTTGAAAAACTGCGAATCTTTATAGCGATAGGTATCTTGTGTATCGATAGGCCTAAATTGGAAACCACCATTATTCAAGCCACCGTGAGGGTGAGAGCGTAAATCTGAGCCTTCTGGCTTAACATGGGACATACTAGGATCTTCCTGCTTGAGAAAGGACAAGTAAAGATCGGGCTCTTCTTTAACACAGGGTAAACTGAGGCCTTCATTGTTGGAAAGGGACAAGCCAATATCCTCCTCCTCCTTGATAAGTGTCAAGGCCCCTGGATTATCATTGATCAAGTCCCATATGCTGATACTCTCAGGCTCAGCAGTTTCTTTGGGACTCCCATCGTGAAAGAACTCAGGCACCATCAGTTCCTCAATTGCACCAAACATACCAGAGTCCAATGGGGAGATAATTTGAATGTGGGTGTTACTTATTTTCTTTGAGTTACAGCTACTCCAAGTGTTGTGGTTGATGTTGATGTTGCAGTCGAAGTTGTTGTCAGTGTGGTCCTCGGAAGTAATAGAAGTTATTGGTAGACTAGCCAGGTGATCCTGGCTTTGGTCCTCATAAAAGTCAATAAAGGGGTCCGCCATGTGTGTTGTAAATTTTGTGTGTGCTACCTGATGCGACCACACGCATTGACTATATACTGATATGTACCTCGCCCAAATAGGAATCTACTGTTGAGGGGATGAATGGCTCACTGAGCAATTATACAGGGACAATAAGTACTACAGTTTTCTAAATAAAATAACTACTCGCTAATAAATAGTTTTGTGTAAAATTAAAATCTGCGCTGGTTGGCGAGGGGCGCACCATTGGAGCCTGTTTGCTTGTAGCTAGAACGACCTCCGTAACCACCACGGCCACCACCACGGCCGCCGCCATAGCCACCACCACCACGGCCATAGCGGCTACCGAAACGGCCGCCGCCATTGCCGTAACCACCGCGAGGACGAGCCATGTCCTCAAGAGCACGTGGAATCTCCTGCTTAGCCTCACGAAGAACCTTCAAAAGATCGGCGGCACCCTTGGAGTTAGCTTTAGTGAAAAAGGTGATAGCAGTACCTTTCTCGCCTGCACGACCAGTACGGCCGATACGGTGAACATAGTCCTCCGAGTTGTTGGAATAGTCGTAGTTGATAACGTGATTGATACCCTTCACGTCAATACCACGGGATGCGACATCAGTGGCGACCATAATGGGACTCTTGCCGGACTTGAAATCAGCCAAAACCCAATCGCGCTCGCTTTGTTCCTTGTCACCGTGAATGGCGAGGGCGGGCCAACCATCCTCACGGAGGAAACGAGTGACCTCATCAGCGACACGCTTGGTACCAGCAAAAATAATAATCTTACTATTCTTGTTCTCTTCCATAGCTTTCTCGAGGTACTTGACGGTCTTGTCGCGCTTCTCGTAGTCTTCGACGACTTCGACAATTTGGGTGATAGTGTGAGAAGCGGAGAGCTCTAAGGACCCGACGGTAACCTGGATTTCGTCCTTCAAGTAATCACGAGCAAGCGCCTTAACTTCCTTAGGCCATGTAGCAGACCACATTAGGGTCTGACGATCGGGACGAATCTGGTCAACAATCTGACGAATTTGAGGCTCGAAACCCATATCCAACATACGGTCAGCTTCGTCGAGAACCAAGTAGGTGACGCGGCTAAGACTGAGCTTACCGCTGTCTACAATATCGATAAGACGACCAGGTGTGGCGACGACCATCTCACAACCACGATTAACCTCACGAAGCTGAGGACCACGAGGAGCACCACCGTATAGGCAAGCACTACGAACACGAGCAGAGCGGGAGAAACGCTGGCACTCGTCCTGGATCTGACAAGCCAACTCACGGGTAGGGGCCAAAACGAGGGCGATGGGACCATCACCATGGCGCCATGCGGGCTGGGCATTAATGTGCAAGAATGCAGGCAAACAGTAGCTCAGAGTCTTACCTGAACCAGTAGCAGCAACACCTACAACATCACGACCAGACAGGGCCATGGGCCAACCCTGGCACTGAATGGGGGTAGGGCTCTTGAAACCCTTCTCGAGAACATCCTTGAGGATATTAGAAGGGAAACCAGCTTCCTCGAAAGACTGGATGGGCTTTGGAATGTCACGACCGTTCAAAGTCATCTCATTTTCCTTGCGGAAAGCGGCGACATCAGATTCAGGACGAGCAGTAACAGTCGGGGCTTCTTTGTAAAAATTCTTGTCAAATGCGGGTAAATCATCAAAGTTTGCCTTATTGCGAATGGTGTTTCCATCACGTTGGTCTCGACTGCCGTCGCGGTCCCCATATGAAGCACCGCCAGACCGGTAGCCACCGCTGCTTCTGCGATCATCATAACCACGGCTGAATCCACCATCACGACGACCATAGTCTCTACTTTCACGATTATCTCTATAGCTCATGATAGTTAGAATGAGAGGATGAAATCTGGTCGCTCTATTGAAGTATAGAAAGTTTTTCAGGGTAAGGGTCCAAAAGGCATATGCAGGATTTGCATCTGCGAAACGATAGCACTGGCCACATATATCGATTTGGAGCAGATAAATAGTGAAAGGCCATCACTAAACTTAATAAAACTATCAGTGCTTCCGAGGATCTTTTTTTGGTGGGCGAATTTTACGCCCTCTAGGCACCATGAGCTCTCTCTTTGATCTGGGGCTCAGAACAAGGTATTTTAGGAATTTAAACATTACTTCAGTGATTTACTTAAAGCGCCCTCGATTGTTTAAAGAATCGCTAGGGACGGTATGTGTCGTCAGGCGACTACGATACGGCGCACTTTGAACCCAATTGATAATCTCAGTCGCTGGAAAGATAGATATTTGTAATTGAAGCCACAAAATCCATCTGAAATCAAGCGGTATTCTCCATGAAAACCGCTCTAAATGGGCAGTCGCGTATGCCTCAGTCACAGGTTAAATTTGGTGAGAGCATGCAGCCTGCGGGGTCAGCTTCTACACAGATATCCTCTGGAGGTAAAAAGTTGCACATCCACCATTGTGGCGTAATCCAGTGGCGACGACTGGTCAGCACCTCATGGCAAATACTAGAAGCCATAAATTTATCGAATGACGATGTTGGTGGCACCTAATCGAGTTCGCTGTTTGACTTTTTTTATGGTGGAATATAATTCAAGGTTACAACTTTGGGGATCTGTTTTGAAAATGTATTCTACTTAGCCGGTGGTTAGAGGGATCAGGCCAAAATGAAACAAAACATGCCAATTCGTGAGCTCCCCCTGAAAATCTAGTTTTATGGAACCAAAGATCACCCATCATCATAATATTTCACCGAGAGTTATCGGAATAAGATCAAGTCAACTTAGTTCTCGGGCAAGCTATAATGCATATGCACGTCATCGAATTGACGTGTTAGTAACGCCGTCTATATAAGATGGTAGAGTCCCAACTTTTCACTTTACGAAATGCCTGAAGCTCACGCTCTCGATTCCCTTCCCCGCATTAGCCTTAACGAGCTCAAGGGTAAGTACTCCAATGAGGACACCCTGAAGGAGTTCCTACCCTGGTTCTGGGATACTTTCTACAACGAGGAGGAGTGGTCTGTTTGGAAGTTTGACTACAAGTATAACGATGAGTTGACCCTCACTTTTATGTCCGAGAATCTTATCGGTGGCTTATTTGCCCGTCTCGAGGCCTCCACCAAGTACATTTTCGCTGCTGCTGTCGTCTACGGGGAGAACAACAACAACGGTATCCAGGGTGTTGCTGTCGTTCGTGGTAAGGACTTCAAGCCTGCCTTTGAGGTTGCTCCTGATTGGGAATCTTACGAGTTCACTCAGATCGACCCCAAGTCCGAGGAGGACAGGGCCACTGTTGCCGCTATTTGGGACATGCAGGACGCCCCTGTCGTCATCAAGGGTGAGGAGCGCAAGATCGCTGGCGGTCACGTCTTTAAATAAGCTAATTTGATTATTCTCGTAGAATTCAAGACTGGAAACCCTTTCTAAATCCTAGTCTGGTCCACGCACGAACTCAAAGTGCTTTGGGCTGACCCCCAGATTGAAAGGGCTTGCGCTATTTATCTCTAAAAGGCCACAGCGTTGACGTTAGAATTATTGAACAGTCACATGTCAGTGCATAGCACAAGTCTGGAGCATGCTTAGATTACCTCCCAGCCGTGCCGGAAACTAATCACTTTATACTACCACCACACAATGTTCCCTCAAACTGAAACGGATTCGAGCCTGAATTTGGATACGGATCGTCAATTTTTCACCCCGGGTGAGGAAATAAGTGGAAGCTTTGTTCTCGAATCCTCCAAAGTTTGTAAACTCATAGGTCTTCGGGCCACCCTTTTAGGTGTCTGCAAGATCTCTCATCTAGAGAACGAATTGGAGTCGAATTCAACACGAAATTTGGATCTAAACCCGACAGCTCTTCATGGAGAGGTTATAAATTTTCTCCAAGTATCCACAGATATGTCAAACAAAGAAGATACGTATTCTTCTGGTGTTTCCAGATTTAACTTTTCTCTTGCGATCCCATTGAATTGCACAAACGAAAAAGACGCACTAAGAGCAGATTGGGCTAGCACACCGCTCCCCTGTACGTTTGATGGTGTTAGCAATAACGGATCTATCAGGTATGTTCTGAAGGTCACAGCGAATATCAAGGGAATTCTGGCGTCTAAAGTGGTGGAGCGTGGTATAACCATGGCGAGTCTTGAATCTTGTAATCCGGTTTCCAATATACTCCAAAAGAAAAAAATCTTAGAGCGGGAATTGGCGGCAAAAGTCTATGACTATCCTAATGAGACTACTTCTAAGTGGGCGCAGAGACTGATTGGAATGGACACTTCTACAGCGTCCAAAAAATTTATGGTTCGGATGATGCACAGCGCTGTAGGGCTCCCCTCGTGGGACTTGCCCCTGAAGAAAGTTGCTTCTTTGAGCGTGTACAAGGTCGACGACGATGAGGATAAAAAGGGTATCGAGTATGCTGTCCACGATGTAAGATCAAGGATTGTTTATACTATTGTTACCACCTCATCATTGGGAAACCAGCATCACACAAGCATTATCAACATTCACGACACGGGGAAACTCGCTCCAAAGCCACTGAAATTCGAAGAGACTAGCAGCGGAAAAATGGTATGCGATATATCAGAATATTTGTCTCCGAGCAGCCCTGAACATTCTGTTACGCATGCCCAATTGGTAACGATACGCGTACCGAGTCTTTCGGTCACAGCCACTTTGCAGGTAGATGTTGGTATTGTTCCTATGAGCGGGTGTCCGCTGAGACCAAGGTATGCTCGCCTTGAGTCTATCGTGATGTTCTATCATTCTCGAACAAACCAGCTTCCACCAGGAGTGGAGATGGTGTCAACGGACTCATACCTTTGCCCGCCACCTGCCTACGAGGCTCTAGAAAAAGTCCCCGAGTATGAGCCTTGTGACTGAGAGAATGGAGCTTTTTTTTTCTCTGATTTCGAATTGCAAATAGTGGATTTCATATCAATATCATAGGGCTAGCTCTATCAGAAATAATGAGAAAAAATGCACCCTTCTAGAGATGTATATAACAGCTGACCCACTATTTTAATTTCTTAATTTCACTTATCTAGCAAACCCCAGGATCATAGCTCAACATGTGCGAATAAGATGGGGCGCAAAAGAGGATTGGTGCCAGTTTGGATGAATCCCTAGTCGTCTTCGGGCATAGGTGAACCATCATCGCTGGCCCCGTGGCTATCGATATTATGAGTTGCTGCGCGTTTGCGTGAATTTTCAATCAGAACTTGGTACGCGAGCTGAACGAATCGGGGCGAGTCTTCACTAAGATTGTCTGCATCATTAATATCGAGCACTATGGGTGAGATTTTCGAAACCACGTGCCAGATGCGTAAATTGACAAGTGAGTTGATTTCTCGTGACATTGGCAGATGGCAATATGCTTTGAGCTTTGCAATTGTAGAGGACGGGGGCTCGATATCAGGGATTGCAATAAAGAGCACTAGCATAGATAGAGCTTTAAGCTTGAGGTTGGCGGGGCACGCTACTTCGCTGTATAGTCTTGTATCGAGGTATTGTTCCAGCGACATCCACATTTCCTTGTAGCATGGCTGCAGATCTTCTACGGTCAGCTGTCTGATATTGAACAGCTCTTGAGCAACAAGGTAGGCTTTGGGGGTTGCACCAGGAGACTGCAAGTTTTTCACCAGTGAGGTTTTGAGAATATTGAGTGATTTACTGCTTAAAGCAGAGATGTATTTGTCAATCGTATGGTGCGAGAGGAGTTCGCCTAGGCAGTGCCATACCAGGTTGCAAACTGTGGGCGAATGACCCAAAGCCCACGAGAGGTGTTCATCCATTTTCTCGTGGCTTCTTCCAAGTTGTGACCAGAGCACGTTTATACGTGTATTGCACTGCTCAATATGATCACGGTACTGGCGATAGGTTTCCACTCGATCCTCCTCATAGAGGTCAATGGTAACATGCACCACGCCATTCACCTTTTCTCCACGTGTAAACTGAGGCATGTACGGTTGGGTAAAACATCCATAAATCAAAGGTATCAGGCTGTCTACCGCAGCTCCATTGAACTCATACCGAGCATTGACCTTGAGAATAAAGTGCTGTGAGGCCATTGCTTGGCGAAGCACATCAATGAGAAAATTGAGATATAGCATGAAATGATCGACAAACTTGTATTGAGTCTCTTTTACTCTCAGACACAATGTTATCAACAGGATTATGAGCATAGTTTCCCCTATATGTTGGGTCTGGCCATATTCCTGGCTATAGGCAGTATAGGCCCCCATCAAATCACTGATCACTCCTGTACTAGTCAATACCCATGCACCAGTATACGTGGAGGCAAAATTACATAGTTCAACCAGCCAGTTGAGGCTCTCAGGCAGTGAGGTGGGCCACTTGATTCTGCGGCGAGAATTCGCGTATATGATATCACCAGGAGGCAGGCCCTTCAATTGGTACTCGGGAGGAGTGTAGCGTTCAATTTCTTCATCATCAGACCCGCGGTCTTCTGCGTGTTTACGTAGAAAGAACTTGTAGGTCTTATCGAGGAAGTCAGATTTGGTTTTAGTGGATGTACGAGGCATTGGTTGGGGATCCGCAAGCTCAGCACGCATCTCACGGCGTTGACGACGAGTGCGGATTGTCATTTGCAAACTTAGATCTCTAGAAACAGGGGGGACCCGCTTTACTACTAAATTACCTGTTCCCTCGTCCGGGTAACTGAATAGTGGATAACTGCGGTTAATTGGAGACCAAAATGAGCCTGGACAAAATTCAATATAAAAAATTAGCTCATTTCTATATAAAAATTCACATATGCTTAAATTTAGAAGCCTGCGTCGGCTGTTTCAAGCTATCACACTTAGCTCTTCGGGCTTGCATATATCAAATGCACGCTCCTGCATCTCCTCTAATCGATGCTGGGCATCTGGCGCCACTCCCCCTCAAACATACCTTAGGGGTTCATGTGGATGTTAGGCCCAGGGGTGAACATAACCAAGTTTTTCAAGTCTTCTGTTGCCTGAAATTGCACACGAGATTCGGTAGCGATGCACAATAACAGTATTGATGTTTGCGGTGATTCTCTCCCTTTAATACCTGGTGCGCGTCCATCTAATCAGGTTAAGTATTGCCCAAAAGAGTATTAATTTGACAATTTTGAGCATACGTATGTTCTTTGAATATAGTAGAAAAACCGTGGGAGAAAAACAGTCGTGAGCGCTATAATTGCAAGGTGACATTGTTAATCATTTAAGTTTGGGAATTTTAGTCTTGCGGTCTAGTTGATCCTGTTCGATCCCGTCACTTGGCATTAAACTCTTGGTTTTATGTTGGAGAGTACCTACTTCATCATTTGACTCATATTTAGACTCCTCTTTAGCCTCCTGTGTGGTCTCCCACTCAGGCTGCTCTTTATGCTCGTATTTAGACTCCTGATTTAGATCCTGCTTGGAATCCTGGCTGGCCTTTGGCTCCGGATGAGAACTTTCTTGAAATCTTTGCTCCAATTCAGCGACTTGCGCTTCAAAATCTTCGGGTACCAAGAACTCGAGGCCGATTTCCTTTGCAAATTTTAGGTCGCAGTCGCTGTGATCACCTCTTCGCCCTGCCGCATCTCCTACAAAGATACTTTTATCAAGATTGGGCTTGACTGAGAGATCTTTCACAAGTAGATCCCACATTCCAGTGCTTGGCTTTCGATACTTGTGGGTCATTGGATTCTTGCAAGCAGCGTATACTCGTATGTTTGGTAGATTAAGCTCCCTGAGCACTTGCTCGATGCGCCCCTCGAGGTTTTGGAATGATTTTTTAGTCCTATCAGCTATCACACCACCTTGGTTGGTAAAAATTACTACTGTAGCAAACTTAGCAATGCGTAAAAGCAAACCTTTTGTATCATCTGTCTGCCACTTCCAGTCAGAAGCAGAGCGGGCAAATTTGGCTCCCGATTTGGGGTGAATTAGCGTATGATCAAGGTCGAATGAAAAGATAATCTCATTATCTAGGGTACCCTTTGAGGCAGTGTGCCAAAAAGCAACGGTCTCAATGAATTTCATACTTAATCCAGCTCCGTTTCCTACCACCAAGAGAGTTGGGAACCTTTATTAATGCAGAGCGGGACCCCTTGAGAAGGTTGGGTTCATATCTAGGTTCTGAAACACACCTGGGTTAGGGCACACAATTGTCAGTTGATAATCCCCATTGTTTGCACACACGCGAAACTCAGAGCTACCACGGTAATAATGAGTGCAGATCAATCCTTTGCTTCTGCTAGCTCGAAACGCCGACACGCGCGCAAAACTCCCCTAACGATACTCGTTGCAGGTAATTCAGGTACGGGAAAGACCTCCCTTGTCGACGCGCTTGCGGGACATCGTGTAGGCGAGAAGTCGACAAGTACACGTGAAACGACCGCATATTCTTCAGGGAAATCAAATGAGCTCAAAATTACACAACACTCTCTAGATATCGACAATGGCGACTTTAATATCACCTTATTGGACGTTCACAATTTCGGTCACTTTGCTGATTGCACAGTTGATATTGATCGCTTGACCCAGTACCTTGAGGATAAATTCGATGAAATGGTATCTGAACAGTCGCGTATTCGCCGTAACCCTCGGTTCGTTGACCGCCGTGTGCATGCTTGTATCTACTTGCTGGACTGCCCCCATGGCCTCAACGAGACTGATGTCACAACAATGACGCGCTTGTCTACCTTAACAACTGTTGTGCCAGTAATTGGACGTGCTGAATCCCTCACAAAAGATGTATTAAAGGCTATGAAACGTAAGATTCGCGAAGACTGCAAGCACTATAAGATTCCCATTTTTGAATTCGATAAGGAACTTCAAGTTGAGCTACCCATGCATGTTATTCGTACTAATGAGTATAGTGAAAACGGTGAAGCGCTACTCTCGTTGAGATTGGCTCATGGTCGGGCGGACGCCACTGATCCTGAGATATCTGACTTTAATGCGCTACGCAGTGCCGTTCTCAATAATTATGCAATTGATCTTATTGATCACACACTGGATGGTCTTTACGAGCAGTATAGAACAATTCGTCTCAGTGACCCCACCGCGCGCTACTCTGTATTAGAGCCCGAGATTCTGGCTGGCCATGCTTCACGACTCAAACAGGAAAAGCTAGATCGTGAGAGTCGTGAACTCAAAGAGCAGGAGGAACGGGTGCACCGCGAACTCGAACAGCGTCGCATTGAAATTGCTGAGCGTGAGCGTGAATTGCGCCGAATCGAAGAGCGTTTGACCGCCGAGAAAGATGCCGCTCAAAAGGCTCGTGAGCAAGAGGAGCTCAAGGCTGTCCAACGAGCAAAGGATGTTAAAGAAGCTGCTGAACGACAGAAGCGCGCAGATGAGCTGGCTCATCACAATACCCTTTTGGAGGCGGAGCGCAACTGTTTTTCTCAGAACTCTTTCCAGGGTCGGCAGGCATTCAACGAGAACGATGAGCATGAAGCCGAATTGTTGAAAGGGGCTCTTAAAGACTCAGATAGTGAACTCGAATATGGGGAACACGACAAGAATGGAGAAGACGAGGGTGAGCCCAGCTTTGCCAGAAGCACGACCCAGCCTGTGAATTCAATGGGCCTTGCGTCCAGCCCAATCAAAATCTCTGAAGGAGCTCAGCCACTTGTCACATCTCAACCATCGAGTCTTTGTGCACCACCCACCAACGCGCCTCCCAGTGTGCCCCCTTCAATAGCTATACCCGCGTCTCCCCATAACAACGAATTGGGAGTAGGCCACTTGACCTCAAGCGTAAGCTCCACTGAAGCGGGCATATTTGGCCTTCCTGCAGGTACTCATCAATCGTATGTTTCCCTTGAATCATCTGACTATGGTGATGGAAGTTTCGTGTCTGTGCGACCAATAAAAGTCGCTGGTAGCTCAATTACTGGAACTGGTGCCGGCTCCAAAGCTCCCACTGCACCCCCTCCTCCGGTGCCACCTGTACCGGCTTCAATTTCGTTAGGTAGTGCCAAGAGTGATGATGGCCCTATCACTGATGCTTCGGCGAGTAACACAAAGTCAGTTGAGCCGCTATCGTCCGCCAAAACAGGCCCTATCATTGAAGCTACATCCTCAACAAGGAGCAACTGGGGCCCTGTGCATAGCTACAAGAATACAAAAGTTGGCACAGAAGATGGAGTCCCAAAGTCGAATGGCTCTTCTGTGTACAGCTCCACTACGTCTAATGTAACTGTTGTGCCAAGCTCTGGAACGACTGCTAAAACTGGTCCCCTTATCAAGCATTCTATTCCACAGCAGCAGCAGCACTACACTAAACAAGGAGCTGCTGCAGCTGCCACTAATCACTCATCCAGTCCCGTCCCTTCCCCTTCATCTCCTAAGTCTATCACCTCCTCTCCCACCACTCCTAAGACCGGTGGCAAAAGCAGGTTCTCGTCTATAAGTGCTGCCGCGAGTGCGGTTGCCACCGCTGCCGCTGCATCTGTATCCTCACGGCTCAAGCCCAAGACTAGCTCTGCTGCATCTTCACCCAGAGCTGATGCCTCGCCTAAAGCTAATCAACAGGTCTCCGTAACTCCCAAAATGCAACACGGTATGTCCAGTTACCCTCAACCACAAACCACTTCTCCGAAGTTTTCCGCACTAAGTACAAAGAATTCTTCTATATCCTCCCCTACTGTGCGCCAGGCGTCCTCATTTGCATCACTAAGAGAAACATCCCCCGGTACTCCTCCTCATGGCAGGGCGCCTCAGCGTCCTGATGGCACTGAACCCAAGCCCCAACTCGATGAACGTACCCCTAGCTTTGTTTCTACAGATAGTACTACTGCACCCTTGGCACTTGACACAATGCCTGGCGCTTTTCCTAGAAAGTCGTCACGGAATCAAGAGAGCTCAGCGACCAATTCGGTTTCCAGCTTGTCAATGGTCAGTGCTGATGGTAGTGCGAGTTGGTTCTATGATAAACTGGGAAACACTTCTTCTAGCGAGCTGGGCACCGATTCGAACCCTTTATCACTATATCTGCCACCGAGAAGTCCGAATAGACCTCCCAGTTTTGTTTCTTTAGGCAGCACGCTCTCAGGCAGCAGATTAATATCGCAGAATGATAACACCGGAGCTGGTAACAGTGCAAACAAGTCACCTTATGCCCCATCGGTTCCTAATATTCCTGCATCACCAAATTAGATTAAATCTTTAATCAGCCCTTAGATTCGGATCATTACTTGACAAATACCTCATCGACGGGCATTTTAAGCCAATAAATTCCCATCATTACACTCGCTGCAACATTATGACCCTCACTATACGTGCTTAAATTCTGAACTTCTAACCTGACACTTGAGTTGACCTGGCATCTCATGATGCATTTCCTAGGTGAAAAAGATTGTTAACTTTAGTATACTATATTTATAACGGCCACTTTGCCATTCTAGACAGATTCCTGTTTATTACTGTGAGTGAAACTTTTCACATCGTCCCGCTTGCTAGCATCAAACTCGCTGAGGGAGTTAATGCCGTCATGAGGGACCTGGTCATTGATCTCACTGCGAGGAATCAGGAAAACCCTGTCGAGAGATCGGTAGAATTCGGGTTTACCCTCATACCATGGATCGCTTTGAGGTGTAATTGCCCTCATAAATGCGGCATCCCAGTGACCGAGGTCATGAGCAAAAACTGCAAGAAGCTTTCCCTCGCGAATGGCCAAATAAGTGCCACGCAAAACGAGACCAACAAAACCGCCAATAAAAGAACCTACAGGAGCAGCAACAAAAGCGCCGAATGCCTGCCAGTCATCCTTGTAAAGGCCTTCACTCAGGAGGAGGGTTGCACCACCTCCCGAAGCAGAGCCAGTATAGATAGTTCCAAATATAAATGTCGTCAAAATTCCACCGATCAAACCAGTGATGATCTCGAAGCCACTCAACCAGTAGAATTTACGACTCAGGCCAAGGAACAACACGGGAACCACCGCAGCAGAAAGCAAATCGCAAATGAGGAAGATAGTCAGAACATTTGGAGCCCTCAAAGCAACAACAATCACCGGTGCCATCAACGCGAACGTAATGATACGCATGTAGATCAGCCTAACACGGTTGCGGAATAGGTCATTGGAAATTGTGGAGGTGAGAGCACTAACCAAGGAATCAAAGGTGCATGTACTAAGGCACACCACGAAAACCAATACAAATCCCTGCAACCAGAGAGGAGTCTGCAAGAGTACCAAATAGAACGCTGTTTCACTCTCAGTTTCAAAATCGTCACTTTCGGGGTCCAGCAATCCTGACCAAACCGCAATGAGACCAGTGGTGCCAGTGGCAACTGAGCAGGCAAATAATACAAATGCAGCAATGGAACATCCGATGAGCAAGTCTTTATCACTACGGGCGGCAAAGGTGCGCATCCAGAACCCTGCCATAAAGCAATCATTGGTGGTGATGGCTACAGGAAGAATCCACATCAATTTCCAAGAAACCCGATTAGCCTTGAGAAGCCCAGAGGGACCTACCTCACTGCTGTCAAAGGGGACCTTGACACCCATTGTAACCATTGCGATTACCAGTAAGATCAAAAACATGGATGCTTGAATGTTGTCAGTAAAGAAAGATGTAAAGAAGCCACCAAACGAGGTGTAAAGGGCGACAAACAAACTTTCAACCAATAGCGGGGGCAAGCCATCAAGGCCTGTCATCGAAGTTATCGCGGCTTGAATAGAAGCCAACTCAGAAACAGCGAAGAGATACAAGGTCAAGATGGTGCAGGCGCTGATGGTGAGACTCGCGAGAACCCCGTATCTTTGACGCACCCATTCTGTCAACACAAAGCCATTAGGACTGTGCTTACGGATTAAGGGGCCAAGGAAGGCAAAGAGAAACATCGGGAGGGCACCGGACAATGCATACACAAGCAGCCCATGAAGACCAAGGGTGGCCGCGAGGGGAGGATAAGTTACCAAGATACCGCAACCCATACCTATGTTAGCACTGGTGGGGTGTAACAGAGCGTCCTCACGCAGGTATTAACCTGATCGAGTTAAAACGGTAATTTCTCAGCTTGCAAATAATTTCAAGCACCCGTCGCCCGCTACTACGTTGAGATTGTACTTACCAGAAGCAATAAAATTGAATGCCAAAAACAACCCTGTTCGGGTATGGTTTCCTGCCAAGAATTCCCCACGCTTTCTAAAAGCCCAGGCTACACCCAGGCCCATAAGAAGAAAAACGCAGTATGTCGTGTATATACACGCTTTAGCCGCATGAGGCGCTAACATCTGAGGCTCATCAAGTGACATTGTCAATATGGAAATGGCCGGATGTCTCAACAACTTTATATATGTGCCGGGTTAAAAAACGTGACTAAGATCACGTGTATGTTCCAATCTGCAGGATTTGATAAAACCGGGGGGATTTACAGAGATCAATAACTATGTACTCGAATGAAGCCAAGAAAAAATGCTGTACAATACATGACCGGATGTGACCGACTGAGTGGTTTCAAATTGACCTTTAAACAATAATTCTGAGAATTAAGTGTGCATGAGCGTGCATTAGCGTGCATGGTCATTTGAAGATCCGTAGAGTCATCATTCTAATTGAACTAGATGCTCCACTTCCATGTAGTGAACGACCTTTTGAAAAACATATGAGGGGCGGAATTGACAACAGTGACCCATATCAGTTGAGAAGTTACTATACTCAGCCCTGCTCGTGATTAAAAACTCGGCAATAGATTAGTGCTTTATCGAGCTAGTTTGCAGCTTCCCTTTCCGCAATTGCAAATTTCATGGCGTGTTTGACTCCACTACCACGCTTAGCTGCCTAGATTCCCTATAAGATATTTACTGCCTCAGCTTACAGTGCTTACTTTTCTGTGTATAGTGCCTCTTTTGGCTGGAGCGATTTTCGAATGGACGAGACAGAGATCCGATCCCGAATTGTGGTAGACACTAATGTTCTGATCAATAATCTTGCTTTGCTGAGAGGCCTCATCGCGCTTTCGTGTGATTTCAAGCACTTGGTGGTCGTTCCTCAAGAGGTTATCCGTGAACTCGACCATCTTAAGACCTCTAAAGAGCAAGGTTTGGCTATCCGTGCTCGCGCCGCCACTAATTTTATATTTGAAGCACTTGCACATAATTTATCGGGTATTTTGGCTCAGCGCAATGACGAGAAACTAGACAAAAAGCTGAAAAACGACGACGCGATTTTGGATTGTTGTATGTACTTCAAGAGGGCAGGATATACAATTGTCCTATTATCGAATGATAGAAATCTTTGCGTTAGGGCCTTGACGGAAAGGATTCCTACAGTAACTTATAGAAGTGGCCTCGAAGCAAAGCAAGTAGCGATTACCATCGCTACGGAGGCTAATGTAGACTTCGATGTATCTGATGTGGAGATGATGGAAGTTGATGAACAACCCTCTTCACCAGTGGATACATTCACGCCGGTTAACCCACCAATGAAGAAGAAGCACACTCCAAAAGAGGATCCTTTTTTACCGTCACGGCCACCTAAAAGCATACACAGCCCGCCGGAACAAACAAGAGTTCAATCGCAGCATACTTCGCCGATTTACAGCGAGCCAGGTGCAACCAAGCCATCCAGAATAAGCGAAGGTACCACTGAAAGTATCCCGGCGCCTCGTGAATTGAGGTACTTAAAGTATAAGCTCGTGGCGACGCTCGAGAATGATGTCTTTGAAACCCTTAGTGAAAATGTATTCAAGCTGTGTACTTATCGTATGCAAACTTCCTGGACTGAGCAAGAATACAAGCATTTTGTTAAGATCGATCCCCAAGCGTCTACGCAATCGGTCACGAAAACCATTATCGAATTCTGGTTTCCTATTTTCTCTGATTATTTGCCTCAAGATGTTTTGGCTGAATTGAGATGTGGGTCGTTCTCCAATAAGCCAAGAACTCAGAAGTCCCTCAAGGAGTTTGTTTCATTTTGGGGAAGAGTGTGTTTAGCTCTCGCTGCAAATGACATGGCCTACCAAAAAATGTATAATAATGTCGAGAAGGTGTGCTCCGAGTTTTACTCGACTCCCTCAAAAGTGCACTCTCAATTGATGGAGTATTAGTTTGATGATAGCTAATTTATATAATGAAATGATGCATAGTTAGGGCATCCTGAGGCACGTAAAAATCCGATTTATCTCAGAATCGCCTTCGCTTTTTAGAATTGACTCTTTGCTTGTGGAGCTTGAGCCTGAGCTGTTCAGCTGACTCGTTTTGTGGATGCTGATCTTGTGAGAACTGAGATAGGGCTTGTGAAAATGCTTGTGAAGCTGCAGTGGCAGCCGCAGAGGTGGAGGCATCCGGGGATGGCTCCGAGGCAGGGATACTAGATTTAGTATTCAATGCATGATTAGCAGCCGCAGCAGCGGTGAGAGTAACATCTGCATCTGAGTAATTCTGGTCACCCTTTTTGAGCTGAAGTTGTTCGGCTAGAAACCTCTTGGATATAGAAATTCCATTGTGCCATTTCTCCTCCTCTTCAGGAAGCGCATCATTTCCTCTTGGAGGTGAACTAGGTATACCATCAGAAGATATAATCGGATCTGAGGACCCCAGCGTATCCTGAACGTCTCTTTGATTATTGATTACTTCCTGATAAGACTCTTGAAACCTGTGGGGATTGTAAGGCACTTCTTTAGCACACAAACGAGTCAGATTTCTTATATGATACCTGAATTGCTTTGATTTATTTTTTTCCGCAACCAGTTCCACGTTTAGATCCGAGATTACCTCAAAAAGTTCATGGACGACTGATCCGAGAAAAGCTCGTGCTTCTTCAGCTGGTAACTCTGCGCATCTGAAGTACCACTCAAGTTTATTATTTTCGTCTAAATGGATTGTGTAATCAAGTTCAAGAGTCCCGTTGCACTCGAGTCTTGTGGGTGAATGCATTTCTGATTGCAGCATCTTGAAGAACTCTGTAATATCTTGGCGCGTGTCCAGCGCTATTATTGAGCTTAGCTCCACAGCTCTCGAGATGATTTGGTTGTCATCTAGTCTCTCCACCCATACTCGAGATAAATTCGTCGCTTCAAAGGTGATCCCGTGGCGGGTTCGCGTTGCACGGTAGATGATGGCTTCACTTGAGCCAGTTGGGAGAAGGTTTAGTCTGTTCCACACCATAGTTGTGATATATGGAGTCCCAGAATAGTGGTTTTTGCTATTATCTAACTAAAATTCGTGAAGGGATGGGGGTGTGGAAGAGTTGGGAGTCTCATCGGTGGGTGAACTTGTGGCTGGACAAAAGATAGCCACGGGCGAGCATAAGCGAGAATGATTTCAGAAAGCGCATTATCTCGTTAAACAAGGGCTGTTTTCTTTTGTTTCTTTTTACGTCGGGATTTAAGCCCCTGCTTGCGTTTAATGTTGACTGTTGCTTGCGTGAATTTGATAATTGTGGCAAACAGTAACACAGATAGCAGGCTAGACATAATCGGTGCAACAACATAAATCCAGAAATAGGGGGGAAAATATTGTCTATCAGCCAAGCAAGCACCAATTGCTCTAGCTGGGTTCAAACTACCTCCTGTATAATAAATACTGAAGAGGTGACCCACAAAACCCGAAATTCCTACGCACGGTGCTATAATAACCACAGCTGGAGTTACACCCTTAGTGTGCTCAGTAATAAATAAGACCGAGAGGTTGATGATCGAGGAGCCAAACAGCTCGATGAAAAAGCCCTGTGCAACACTAATTCCAGCGACTAGACGAGGTGCAAAAGCCGCCTCGCCAGGAGTCAATGCGTCTACAAGGAAGGCAGCAGCGATACCAGAAGCAACTTGTGCTGGAATAAATAGAACCATACGTATCACAGGACTGTTGCCCACAAGGGTTTGGGCAATCGTGATCGGAGGCGTCAGATGTACACCGCTCACATCATTGAAGATATAAATACTGGTCATCATACCAAATCCAAACCCCAAAGCACCTAGAATTACCCTCATGTGCTCATTACTACCGATGGTAGCGGATTCTTGCATGATGAGACTCCCAAACATCAAAAAGATGAACGATCCCAAGAACTCTCCAATAGTCGCCAGCAAGTTAAGCTTTCCATTGGGAGTTAAAAAGCGCATCATCTGAATGCTGGAACCACTGTGCCTTGTCGAAGTGCGATGTAGCTTACTAACCAGAGTCGCCAACAGCTGAGCCCGTTGCGGGAGCTTGGTAGCATGTTGGATATTATGATTATGACTGCGCCTGATTGCAACTGCAGTGATGACATTATTTGATCAGATATTAAATTATTTGATCAGGGAATTCAGTGGCGATTTGTGATTCTGCGCTGGCTCCAGGAGTCTGCTTATTAGCGTGCGCTGAACAACTTTTTTCAAGTGGAAGCCAAGCTCAGGTATTGTGAAACTTATTGTCATCAATTTTTTAAAAAACCTTTCTCTCATCACAAAATTCTGCTTCAGTATTCTATACCATACGAAAATCCGCTTCATTTAGCGGGAAGCCACCCAATCACTTTCATGTGTTTGTCAAACTCCGCAGTGAATTACCATTTTAGTCACGGTTATGAATTGCCTAAAGAAGATTAACGCATAGCATCTGCAGCGGTGATCTTAGCATGTCGCATGCAACGTCTCCGTGAGCATCGGCAAGTAAGACTGTAATAGCACATTCAAACAGGTAAATCGATGCTTCAGACGGGGTTTCAGGCTCTATGTGTGATTATATGGTTGCTACAAGCGAACGTTGCCGAAGCGGCATCTGTGAAACATCAATGCGATGTTCCTGGAAGCACGGCGTACACTGGTATACGTATTTTCAAACAATATGTTATCACCGGAAAAGTCGAAACACAGGGCTATATACTAACGGAGTGTTATCTGGGTAAACTTCAGAGTGTTACTAGCCTATCCAAAGAGCGCATCTTCAACTCAACAATCAAGACACCGACAGCAGGTTACCATATCGCGCGTCGCCGGCAATACGTTCAAAGAACGTTTTGGTTAACACAGTCAACAATTATAGGTGGAGTCTTCCATGCTAAATATGACGCTCGGGATAATTCCACGCTTAATTCGTGGGCTCCCCTATCCCCGGTGGTCTCCGACTCTCGAAGTAAATGGATTGTGGGTCGGGTGAACAAAACAGTCGTGTTTCAGCATCCCATTTTAAGGTCACCATACACATCAGAATCAGCATTTCCAAGAACCAATGATTGGCATAAATACATTGAGTTCTCGGAAAAGTATCCAGACTTCTGAAGGTGCCTCAGTAGCATATCATCATAGTTGTGTCGCGCCCTCACGATACCAGATCCTGGCTTATGTGCTTTATACAGCAGCTGAGGAGCATTAGCCGACAAAACACTCAAAGGCTTGCCACTCGAGTATCAGTACACTCACTGTCTGGTTTTGAGAGTGTTGCGCACTTGAGAACCACTGAAATAGCCAACGGGCTTGGTGTGGCCTCTCAAATCTCTGTTGCCACGACGTGAGGATATTGTACATTGTTATGCACTTCAGGCATACTAATTGCATACCCGTTTAGGGTATACATACTCTAGGCAGAAATGGTAGAAATTATATATGTTCGATTTCATTCAATAGCTTTCCCAATTATGCGCACTGAGGTACACCCACTGCTTATAGTAGCAGCAGCTTTTACTTCGTAAAAAATAGCGAGAATGATTCAGGTGCTACTGGTAACGCTCTGACCGCCGCTGCCAACTGGGCATGTAATTTTGCTATCAGTATGTTTACCCTTCCTGCTTTCCAGAGTATCGCTTGGAAGACCTACTGCATCTACGCAGCATGCTGCTTTGGTATGGCCGTTCATGTTTCTTTATGTTCCCGGAAACAAAGGGACGTACACTTGAAGAAATTGATCTGTTATGGAAAGCCGAAGTTCCTGCCTGGAAGTCTTCCAAATGGGAGCCTGATTATCGGGCCAACATCGATGGTATCAACGCAGCTGGTGGAGGCCACGCTCCTTCTCTTAAGGGACATGTAAATGTAGACCATGCCGAGCTCGATTCAACTGACTCTGCTAGTCATAAAATCACGCATGAGAAGGAATCTCCTTCTATGTAATCTTACGCCGGGATTCGACGGAAAACTATATCAAGTTTATAACAATGTTTGTCAAAGAAGATTAAGGCATCGCATAGCGCGTAAAATACCCCTTTGTGGAGTTGTTATTACACTGATCACAGCAGGATCTTGCAATGGCTGAATACACGATGGTGAACAACGTGCCTGTTGCACTGCCAATAACGTCACATCTTAAGGCAGTACGATGGCATTAACTAAGATCCATGCAAATAAATACCCAGCACTGGCTGTCTGCAATCCGTAAAGCAGGTTAGAAAATGCGGAAAAATGTCTCCTCCAGTCGGTTAATAGTATTAATAGCACAACTGCCATCTCCACGACCACCAGACCATAAAACCCCTTGAATCCCTCAAGCTGAGCAACACCTGCTACTGCACCACCTAAGAGGCTACAGACAATACGAAATTTTTTGAGAGTCTCGAGGTTCTCGGCGAGATGTCTGTGATCCATGTTGAAGTAAGCATATGAATTTGGCTCAAGGACTACGAGTACCAGCGAACCATTCTAATATGAGGTTGAAATCGTGGACAATAAATAATAAGTAGCTAAATAATTGTTATTTTGCAATCTTTTTTCCGGATAATCAGTTGCAATAAATAAGTAATTAATGAGAGCGCCCCACGGGTTTACTCAGCATGGTACGAACTTGTCAAGATTTGCGAGATGCCGTTGCACTTTGTTTGCAACGCAGTGAATGCGTTTTGGTTCACCAAAATACACCAAAGCAATGCCTCGAAAATATGGAGCTTGCCAAAACACTACCAGAGTCGTGCGCGGTCCAAGTGTTCCGCTACATGGAATGTAAACGAGGACAGATTGACCGCTCAAAGCGATTCAGAGGCAATGGCGCTAAAAGTACTGGCAAGTTCAAAGAAGACCTCGACCTTTTAGCACAAGGCAAATTTGATCCCACAGAAGAGGTCAACAAACTCTCAGGGCAGCATGTGATTCCAGTCCCCAAATGAAAGCGCTAGGTGCGCGATTGTGTACACAGACAACAGTAAAATCTAGGTTAGTATCAGAAAAATTGTTGTTCGGTTAATATTCTCATCACGCTTGCATCAGTGTGAGCTGAGTTATATGATTCTTCACTTACCATTTCATTAGGCGTGCTCAGTACTGAGCTGCTCTACGCGATCAAACAGAACCTGAAGGTGCGCAGTTTGACGAGAACTTTGCTCATTTTTCTGAAATTCTACAATTTGAGAGACCTGATCAATTTTTGCTTGGATTCGGCCATTTTCCACCAGAGAGGCAACCAACTCTTCGGCGTTAAAATCCCCAACAGAAGATACCACTTGCTGAAGGGTGGACATGCGAACGTTCTCCGAGACGCGCGCAACAAAGAAAACGTTCAACTCAGCAAGCTTGCTGGCAACATCAACGAATTCAGCTCCCTCACTGGGAATATACTTTGCTACGGTAGCGACAGCTGAACGATCTAGTAATTTCTCACTTGTCACGTACCCGACGACTTGAGCAAGTTCAGAGGGGATACCAGTGCAAGAGGTGAGGCGGTGAAACTGCTCCCATGGCTCCAAGAGAGCTACAGCAACTCCTTCAGCGGGGCGCTTAGCAGCAAAGAATTGGGTGGCAGCCTCAACATACTTGTGTTTCGCGAGCTTGACGCAGCCATTTGCCCACGAGGAGGAGTCCTGACGACTAATAATGTTGACGGCTCCCTCAACATCCCCCTTTGCCAGAAAATCCAGCGCCAGTTGGTCGGGTGTCATAACTGTGCATGAGCTCGCGCTGCTTTTATGCTTGGTTAGCACCCCATTACACCCTAAGCATTTTCTCTGCATCTAGGGCTGCAAGAGGTACTCGAAAACAGGAAAAGCCGCGAGATTTCGGTACAAAAACTGTCCAAAATGCATTCAATGCTTTCCTCTCACTTCTTGATACTCTTCAAGTACCTAGATATTGATTAGAATTTTGCATCGATTTTGATCTTTTCGAGACATCGCGGAATACGCCTCATGTTCGATTCACTATGCATATTTTCAAACTTTTATTATTAGATTCAAATAAATAATACAAGCGCGTACTTTTAAACACGTGTAGAACCCCGCTCTAAATTGTTGTCACGGGCTCGCCTTGCGACTTCCATGGTTTCGCGCAGCTTTGCATCAACCTTCAAATTATTGGAGGCTTCTTGACGCTCCATTGTGCTCGATATGTCATTATAAAAACGCAAAAGTTCGCTATTCTTGATCATTGCTGCAAACATTATCTGAAAAGTAACCACATCTTTGTTCAAGGATTTGTAGAAAGCATATACCTCTTCGCCATTACCTGTCGACGCTACTCTTTTTAACAAGGTGTTTCCCAAAATTTGTCTAGCCTTACCCTTGGTAGTGCGCTTGGCGTAAGTCTCGCGGGCTTCAATAACTGATGAAGGGGCAGCGGTAGCCACCTCTGCATAACTATCGACTGGTATACCCCATTTTTTTGTCCAACTAAGTATTTGTTGGCTTGGAGAATCTCCCATGTGCTCTTTAGTCCACCTCAAAAATTCATTTCTAGCTACCAGTGCTTTTTCACCCGCCAATCGCACGATCCAGAGAGCAGGGGTAGGTTTGTTTTGTCTTAGCCAATAATTCATATCATGCGTGGTTAATATACCATTATTGAGTCGCTGCGGGCTAGTTTTGAGCAATTTCAAGACCAACCCATGGCGCATGTCAAAACCAGGTTTACTTCGGCAAAACTCTTGAACGGGTAGTTTCATCCATTCATTGATCTTTTTTCGTATTTCTTGGTTCTCTGTGAAGTCCTGTTTAGGTTTAGCAGGCTGCTCAACCGCATTTACCAGGTCCTTTAAACGTGTCTTGAGACGCATCAAAAAATAAGAGAGGTGGCGTTGTTGTGGCGATCAACCACCATAGATATATACAGATACCGATTGTGTGCATGCATTACTAGATGCTCTCGCATAAAAAGAAGTTCAGGTTGAGTTAGAGACTAGTGTTTCACAATAGCTTCCTGAGATTATTTTCTTGCAATAGAGTAGTCTCTCGAGATGCCAATTCGCGACCGGTCGGGCACATTTTGCTCGAATTGCGCTTTTGATTAATTATTATCCAGGCGATAATATTCCCCCATGTTTCTGTCAGGCACATCAACGTCCCCTTGAACTATTGTGAGTTCATACCAATGGATAGAAGGCGGTGCACACTGGCCTATATACTGAATCTGCATTAACAGGAACTTATTTATATCTGTCTTTCAGAAGCTTTTGGCTTTTAAGCAAGCGAATGCTAAAAAGCACACTCAGGCATCCATACATTGTCTCAACTTGTCCCCCCTCTCCACTAGTGAGTTTGTCATGCTGCCCCTACAGCATCTAGTGGAGATCCACGCGCTTCGGCACTCTAAGGACGATGGACCAGAGCCTCTGGAGCGTGCCTTGGAGCTAATTTGTACAAAGACTCTGAATATTGGGTGGTATGTGGCCGTGTGCAGCCAATTACGTGGTCTCAGTAAACCCCCACCACCATCGCCATGGATAGATGATGCCTCTGATAAGTACAATTTAGAAGCTCGAGTATACAGAGATCTTTTCCACAAGGCCTCTGAATCATTTGATGCTGATCGGATTGCATATGCATCAATCAAGGAGGGTTTATGGCATGCAAACGGTGGCGAGTTTCGTATGGCTCAAGCTGCATTCAATGCAGCCAAAACTGCCGACAAATCAAGATTATTTGAGTGCTTATACTATAACGTTCAGATCGATTTACTTCAGCGCGAGTACCCACTGGTGGCGAGCACTATAAATAAACATTTTTACACCCTTGTGAAGCAAAGCCGTGAAAAATATGTCCCAGAGATTCTACTATCTTATGCATTGGCATTGTGGCAGACATCTGCATTCTCAGATGCTGCAGTTGTATTATTGCACGTCATTGGTGATATCAAGGATAAACCTGACCTTGCTACTTCTTGGCCATGGCTGAGCTTGGAAAATATTGCGACTATTTGCGTGATCTGCTGCTTAATATCACTTGACCGTCAAAACTTGGATTACCTTGCTAAAAGTGATCTGCATTTGAGCCCCATGTTTGAGCAGTGGCCACATCTCAAACATCTTATCATCGCATTCTTAAATGTTGATATTGCATCGTTTTCCCAGTACTGGAGAATTCTGGTGGATCGAAATCATGGCTTCATTTTAACAAGCACAATTACCGATGCCCAACATAAGCTTCATGAGATGCTACTACGAAACTTCCTGGCAGTGCGGAGCCAATGCCGCCTACAAGAGCTTTTCGATGCATTCGCGGTTCGTAATACGCTTGAGCTCTCGGCAGAAGCACGTCGTAATAACCTTCCGCTGGAGATCGACCCCGTTGAAGGTGTGGCTAGAGTCGTCCCTGCCAAGTCCACAAAACAGCTCGAGAGCACTTATGTCCAGGATAGCATGCTTACTGTTTGGCATAGCGTCGAGGCTACTTTGGGTCCGGGGTTTGAGATGCCTTCCCCTACAAAAGAGAGCAAGAACGGCAACTCGAAGCGAGTTAGTGGTATACAATGATCCCCAAGACCTGCGCGTCGGTCAAGATCAGATTCTCCCCAAGATGAAATATTATTTAATTTAATTAGTGGCATAGTCCTCGACCAAGTACCCGTTCATTATTTTGCGCATTTCTCTTGCGGTGTCCTGGCCCCGGTCCATCATGGTGGCTAGTTCGCCAGCACTCAGACCATCAGATGCTACAATGTCAAACGAGACCAGATAGTCCTTAGCGGACATATAAGCAACAATTAGCTGTCTTTCAATGTTCTGGACTTCTACGTCAGCGAAAACGGTCCCATCGATCAAGCTCACTGCACTAGCAGTAACCATATCATGCATTGCAATACCTGCATTGACTAGTGCCATTGTAGTAGCGTTTGTAGCAGCAGCCATGGTTGTGCTAAATGTTTCTGGGCCACTGATTATGCTAATGAGTATAGAGATAGAGCTTTTGGGGTACTCTTCGAGTACCACTGCTCTGAGGAGGGCAGAGCGAACAAAATCCTCAGTCAGACGTTCAAGGCTTTCACTGGCAGATATATCAGCAATCGGCTGTACTCTCACATTCACTGATATATCAGCACGAGTTTGAAATTGGCCCCTGAGAGGCTGAGGCCCAAAAACGCAGCATTCGATCCGGGTAGTGCCTACCTCAATATATGAAGATCCACTAGCATTCTTGGCCACGCCCTGGCTCATAAATACAGGACGAAGACTATCTTCTAGTTCCATGGCCGTTTCGGCCTTTACTACTTGTATCGGCTCAAAATCTGTGGGACCTAAATTTCGTCTTTTGTCTTGAAGGCCGCTCATGTTGGATGCTGACACATACGAGCCTGGAGAAGAGGGCCCTCTTCTTCTCTAATCAGCACTTGAAAATATAATATATAAATAAAAATCAAACCGTTCCTAAAGTGGGATCATTATATACAGTCTCCAAACGAATTTCATCTAATTTATGCCGTGAGTGGTCCACTTTGAGAACTTTTCCCAAAAGCTTTGTACCATCAAAATTGTCCACTGCTAAAGCTGTGGAGCGCTGATCTTCATAATTTAGATGTGCGAAACCCATGGGCTGACCAGTATTCCTATTGCGTGCAATCTGTACGTTTGTCGGGGTTCCATACTGCGAAAACATAATGACTAGGTCCCCTTCTGTAATACCGGGGGGCAGGTTCCCCACAAAGATACAGTTTGAATCCGCGTAGTCCTGGTGCCATGAGGCCTCGTAAGGTATTTTTAATTCTAGTTCTTTCTCATTCAGCTTTCTAGTTTGCATCTGGCCGGAGTTGGCTGAGTAGAATTGGCAATGGTATGCCTATCCAGCAATTTCATGCTTATAAACGCAAGGTTCTGCATATGCAATGTATTGCGACGCATTGTACGCACTAATATCACAGGTTAAGATGGCGTTTCACAAGTAGAGTGGTGATATAACGATTTTTTAAAGCAGCATGTGGTCACCACAAACGATAATATGTCGTGTGAGCAATCTGCAAGCTACATGGTTTTTCAGGGCTAGGGTCGGTACAGATGGTACTCAAATACTAGTCCCTTTTACGCAATCCATTTTTCTTCACATGACTACCTCGCATTCTCAAGTACCCGTTTCTGGTACTGGTGCTTCCACCATTGCTCCAGGTGCTACTCCTGGCTCCACTTCTACTACTCACAAGTTCTCTGGATTCACTGTCCCTGCTATTCTCACTTGGAGGGATCCTGCCCAGACCGGCGCATTGTTCAGTCAAGCAATCATTGCGTGGGTTGTTTTGAGCAGCAGCATTGTATTTCGTTTGTTCTTGCGTCTTAGCGTTTACCTCTTGCTGCTTTTGGCTGCTCTTGAGGCTTCTACCCGCGCAATCAACGGCTCGAACAACGGCCTCATTGCTTCTTACCGTTTCTCCCGCTTCTTGCCCCGCGAACAAGCTATCCAGAACATCTCTGCCACTGTTGCTAAGAACGTTCGCTCCGCTTTATATGCTATCGAGTACATCCTTGACACCCGTAGCCCCGCTTTGAACGCTAAACTTGCGTTTGGTGCCTGGATCCTTTACAAGGTCTTGGGTCTCTTCCCTTTCCGCAGTTTGGCATTGATTGCTATTATCAGTACTTTTGTTTTGCCTGTCGTTTATTTGCAGTTCAAGCCTCAAGTTGATGAGGCCATCGGTCAGGCTCAGACCCACCTTCACCAGCAACAGCATAAGTTTGAGAAACTTGCACACGAGAAAGCTGGTCCTCAAATTCAGTTCATTCAAAAGCTTCTCAACAAGCGTGACCGTGGTGGATTCTCCACTGGTTCTCACTCTACTCCCGGCCACTCTGGTGCCCACACTTCTGATGTTCGCTCCACCGGTGTTGCCACTGGTGGCAACACCTATGGTCTCGGCTCCACTGGTGTCAACACTTCTGGTCTCGGCTCCACTGGTGTCAACACTTCTGGTCTCGGCTCCACTGGTGTCAACACTCAAGCTGGTCACTCTGGCGTCTCTTCAGGATACTCTGGCGCTCACACTTCTGGCTCCAACGGTGTCAACTTCTCCAGTCTCGGCTCTACAGGTGCCTCTACCCATTCTGCCTCTACTGGCGTTCCTTCTAGCACTTATCCCACTGGTCTCGGCTCTACTGGTGCCTCTACAGGCACTGCTCCTCTTTCATCCACTACCCCTCTCAACACTCACACTCACACCGGTTCCACTACTGTCCCCCATACCAGCTCCAGTTTACACGGTACCAACCTCCCTACTACTGAGGAGGTCTTGAGCACTTACGATAATGTTCCCACCCTTGCTGGCAATGTCAAGCTAGACTCTTCCCGCGTGGACCAATTCAAGACTGATGCTCAAAGCCTCCGTGATAGCATCAAGCAAGACAAGTCCTTCCACTAAACTTTTTTTTGCTAAAGCTTTCTATTAGCTCACCCGTATTCTATGTAAATTACACCATGTCGGTTATGGCCAAATTAATACAGTTGCCCGAGAACACCCCAATATGCACGATCATCTTCGGATAACTACGTACTCCCCCATGCCTATGATCTCCATCTGAGGAACTTGACGAAGATATGCTATCATGCCATTACACAGACTTCCGTGGCTGACAATGATAAGCGTGCCATCACCCTTCAATGCTTCAGCAAGTCCTTGACTCGCTCTTTCATGCATCTCCCGCCAGGTTTCACCATAAGTGCCACCATCGCCTAGCTGGAGTGGATCCCACATAAAGTTAGTATCCAATGCGTGGTTTCTAATTAATTCCAACTTTGAGCTGGTGACTAGTGATGAGTGGTTATCATTTGGGGGAGCGCCGTCTTCAAAGTAATCTGGAGTCATCCATTCTCCAAAGACTGAGCACATTTGTAATTTTATATTAAACGCCGCCGCAATTGGGGCCGCTGTTTGGACACATCGTAGGAATGGACTTGTATATAATGTCACAGGAGACGATATGTCTGTTCTTTTAAGCTCCTCTGCCAAGCAATTTACGCGCTCAAAACCACGCGCGCTCAATGGCGTATCCCAAGGTGTGGGACTCGTTATCGGCCATACTCTATCTTCTTTATCGAGGCGCTCACCATGTCTTACGATTATAACGGTATCGATCATCCATCGCCCACTTTCTAACCTGGTTTAGGATAACAAACCCCCAAGATGGATGCCTTGATACGGGGTGATTTGATGATGACTCGATCTGAGTACGCGCGAGTTGGGAGTGGGGTCAAAGTGGGGGTTGTGCGGCTTTGCATGTGATTGATGATCTTGCGGTCCCCGCTAGATACTTGGTATAAAAATAGAATATTATTTAAATAAAAGATAGGGGAAGAGGTCGACTATTTACATGGAATTTTTTTGAAGCATGCAAATGCTGTTTTCTCTTCATCTAGAGCCCGCTCTACAAGCGCTCCCACCCGTTCGGAGGGATTAATGCGATCACTGTACAGTGATTTACCACTAATTTCCCTGACGCTCTCCTGTATTTGAGACAGGAGTTTTTGGACCTGGTTGTTGTGAACCGCACCCATGATTTCGCTAGCAAACTCGATATCTGCGATTATCTGAAGGGTTCCGAGCTTGCCCAATTGGTCAAAACCGCGTACGCCGTGTAACAGAGAATCAAGCAAGTGATTATAGAGATTGGAAAGAACCAGTCCAATGAATTGAGGGGCATAAACTGAGAATTCGGCTACGATGTCTACAAGTAACATCAGAGCCTCATAGATGTGTTGCGATATCCGGGTTGGCTCAGAGCTCTGTGTCCACTTGACACTCTTTTCCTTAATTCCCTGATGAATCATAGTGCCAATTTGAACCCGCTTCTTTTGAGTGAAGTGAGCGAAAAGTTCTGTACTTAAAGCGTTTGTAGTATCCTCAAGCGCGCTCATGTGAGCCTTGGATCCACCAGAGCGGAAAATCTGATCGTAAAACTCGTATATGGAGGAAATGCCTTCCACACGTATTCTGTCGAGATTGCTCATAGTAATCAACAACCTTATTTCTTCACCAATAGGTTCCGGACTGAGATCACTGACAATATCCTCACGCGTACTGCTAAAATCTACCAAGTATTGTTTGTAGCTTTTTAGGGAAGCATCCAACACAGCAGCCATAGTAGCATCTAATGCTTGGCCCCCTTGAGACTGAAGTTGATGTACTTGGGCGATGATCCACTTATGGTACGTGATAAAGCATTCCGTGGAGCTTTCGAGATTCTTCGCAGCATCTTGTTTCCTAAAGTTCTGTACAGAACCAAGTCGCGTACTGTCTTTCAACCAGCTATTGCTGATGATTTTCACAAACACAGTTCGAACATGAGCTAAAGTTTTGGAAAACGCTTGCTGGTTGATTTCCGCTTCTACACTCTGCAGAATAGTGAATATCCGGTTTAAATACTTGGAGGTACTGAGAGAGTTGGCATTATGAGGGAAGTATACCTCATTACTGCCGATCTCGGAATTCTCGCCATTATTTTGGATAAGTGCTAGTAGTGACCTTGAGATGTCCTGTACTATAGTCATAAATTTCTCCCTGAGCTCTGCTTCTTGGTTCTTCTCGAGCTTCAAATTTGCTACGACTTTTCTGCCCGACACAATTGCCGTGCACTCTTTCCAAAATGTCATGGCCTTAAGCACGTGCTCCTGTAAAGAAATGAAAACCTGTTGAAAAAGAATCCAGTGTTCAATGACATCGTAAGAGTCCAATTCAACGGCACCAGATTCTAATTGCTTGATGTAGCCAGTGACCCTGATATCTTCGTCCTTTAAACGGTCACAGCGGTATAGATTGGTCAGGGAATGCATCGCACGTTCAAAAAATTCATTGAAGTCCCCATGAATTTGATTGACCTGGTGTTTCATCCACTCATATAGAGGGTTCTGCGGGACCTCCAAATCAGCCAACATTTCTAAGTTGCGTGAGTAGAGTTTGTCAACTTGGGTTTGCATAAGCTGTTTCCAAACCGATGCACGATATTTTTCGACAACTACTCTCACTTTATCCTCTATAAGCCTGGCAATTTCTTGGCAGTCACCTCCCTTGGAGGATTCCTTGAATTCAACCAGGTAGTCACGGCCAGTACGCCAATCTCGGATGAACTCATCGTGCTCAAGACTTCTGACATGCTGCTGAAGTGTAAATGGTAAAGAGAGGACATATTTATAGCTCTTGGCCAAGCTATTTGCAGTTTGATACCGTTCCTTGATGGTACCAGCTTCTTCGATGGGATTTTTCAGCTTTTTAGAAGAGGTGATCACTTGATCTATTTGATCAGCTAGGCGAGCTGTGTGTAGACCCTCTGAATTATTGCCAGAAATCATATTTAGTACCTGGTCTAGCTGCTGCTTTGAGGTCACAAACTTCTCATAATCAGCGCCAACGTTGACTTTGCTCTTTGGTTTCCGAGATATTGAGCTTTTAAGAAATTTGAGACTGGACTCAAGCTCGGCGTTCGTGTAATTCTGCAAAAAGAGACGAGCATTGAATTTGGTGGAGCTCGGTAGATAAGCACTCAGGTCCTCGCCGAGACTATTGATATCAAGACCTCGTGAGCTCATCATTTCTAAAACACTGTGGCCACTTCCCATGGGATCAACCTCATCCTCAATGCTAGTGGATTCCGACGACTTTAGGTTGGTGATCAGTTGGTTGATGAGTATATTTTTGGAGTTGCCGCCAGCGTTGGTTTCTACGAGATCTTGTTTACTCTCGTTCCATGAAATGGGGAAATCGGAGTCCGTATCGGCCATCTGATTGATTTAAAAGTCTGAAGGTGGTCTCTCAGGGTTGGGTTGCGACAGTTAAGTTGTGGATGATACCTGGGCTTATGTCATCTACTTGAGCATTGGACGCGGTTCAAGAAAGTGAAGTCATCTATGGGTAGCTATAATATGTTGCTTGGAATTGGAGCTTTAATGAACTAAAACCGCATATATGCACAATATCATGTGCCAGTGAATAGACTGATGAACATCCTCACAAGTATGCTGTACTATAAATTAGTGATAGCAGAACAGTGACTGCTCGGAGATATTAGCTTGGTCCGCGAGGGTCAATAGAATATACATTGAATCCAACATCATAGCCCAGCTATTCAGCTAGACCCGGGTGAGCTCTTCGATTTCAATTTTCTCCACACTTGTTTGTGCCATGATGCTACTTTTGAGCGTTTAATGGCCTGAGAAGAGCTTGAGGATGTGGAAGACATGGAAGACGAAGCGCATGATGGACTAAGGCTGTTCCGGTATACAGATGTACCATCTTTGCAGCTTAAACTCGTGGAAGTTGTATTGAGCAGAAGGCTTGGGACAGCAGAAGGCTTGGGAACATAGGAAGGAGTGGGAATGGTGTAAAAGAAAGCAGCGCCGCTCATTCTTTTTTGCTAGGTACTTTCAGTTCCAGCAATGTAGTCCTTATATAGTGTACGAACGATATGATAGCATAATGCACACCCACATGAATTTCACCATGAGATGCGCATTTGGAATATGATGCAGGTATCGTGCATTACTGCTTAGGGAAAAAGTGCAAATTGAAGCACCCCGTGTCAATTTCACGTTTCCAAACGAAGCATAATGTAAAGCGACCAACACTTGAATGCCACAAAGTTGTAATTTCCACAAAAATCAAGTATACGTGGTGTCAATGCCTTCATCTCACGAGAATAGGTGCATGTACATCTGCACTACATCTGCAACCCTCCGTTGGAGATACCTTTACTATTACGAGAGCTATACTAGTCCTTGAGAGCAATCACTTTGGGCAGACTCTGGTAGTGCACTTTCTTAAACAGCTATCACAGTTAAAACGTCCCATTTTGCACCATCCACTAGGGATAGTCAAGGGCATAATTTCTTTTTTCGGTGCAGGCATAGGGGTGCGCATAAAAACCATTTCACGTGTATTTCGCAGCTTTATATCATAAGAATATTAACTCATTACTCAATTCAGTATTTCTGCAAATTCTGAGATACCCAGGATCCCGTTCTTACGCACTTGTGTGACTCACGGAGTCTGTCACATGCTGTTCAGCTACCCCCAAATATACTCTTTTGAACGGCAATTACCCGCTTCTAAGACTAATGGAAGCCCCTTATTATTAGCGCTAAGCTTATTGGGCTATACTCTTGGCCCGTAGTGGAGTAGGGGTGCGTCTTCACCGGGTCTTGACCGGGTGCTCACCGGGTCCAAGCTGCAGCCAGAGTGCACTCGGGTCAACAACGACTGCCCTAACGGGACCTCGTTCAAAAACAAAGGAAGTTTAAAAAATTATAAATAAGATACTAGGCAAAGTGAATGCCGACCTGGTGAAATGCATATAACAAGCGTAAGAAATCAGTTTGGTCGCATTTACCAGATCTCATGTCACCCATCTCAGTTTCTGAAAGGACGGTGTCGACTTTTTGTCTAATAATTGCACCAATATCATTTGCATCGGTCTCATTCGAGTCGTAGCCTACTGTATTATGACCATGTTCACTCACGTAGACTTTGTAATTTTGCTCAAGAATCTGCAAGACAGTGGAGAGCCGGAAGCCAGCACCAATTGTTCTGTTTTTACGGTTGAAGCATACGCGCAACAGACCGTCCCATTCATTGAAGTCCACAGGAGGGCGAGGTGTTTTGACCTCAATTCTCACGACGCTACTCTCTACATTAGGAGGGGGTCGGAAGTTACCACGGCCTACTTTCATCACATGTGTAACATTAGCCCACATCTGTACATTTGCACTCAAGCGGCAGTAGAGACTATCCCCAGGACGAGCCAACAATCTCAGTGCAAACTCACGCTGGAACATGAGAATTGATACTCTAGGGGGTCTGGGAAGAGCCAAAAGCTTAAACACAAGAGGCGAGGAGATTTGGTATGGAGTGTTTGAGATGCAAATATCATGATAAGGCAAGTCCATCTTGATACAATCACCCATGATGATCTGAAGTTTTTCTTTGACGGGCTTATCCTGGACACGCTTGGTGAGTTCGGCTGCCATACGAGGGTCCATTTCGCATGCAATTACTTTGCGAGCTTGATCAAGAATTCGCACAGTCAAGTTACCAGTACCTGGACCAACTTCTAGCACTATATCACTAGGCTTGATCTCGGCCTTGTCGACAATACCTTGAGCCACAAGAGGATTTTTTAGGATGTGCTGACCCAAATCAGTATTCATTTTGAATACTGAGGTCTTTGCATCATTTTTGGATGGTTTTTGAGCCCTGGGCATTTTTTCTTTACTTCTATGAAAAAGAGCTGTAAGCCAAATTTTATCACCCTGGGGAAAGCTGTAGGAGACGCTGAAAAGTATTAGTCAGAAGCCAGCAGGGTGTTTGTCATGAGATGTCAAGACTCGGGACCCAAGTCTCCACCAGTAAGGGTAGCTCGGCATATTGACAGTTGAATGGTTCAGAAAAGGGTAGTGCGGCCACAAGCAGTTCCTACGCCGGTAGTCAAGAAGCAGGCTCCTCAAATCAGCCCTCAAGTATCTCAGCGTAATAGACGAAGCGTGTTCCTGATCATGCTGGCAATTCCTCTGCTAACTGTCTCCAGTTATGTCCTTTACAAAAGAATAATTCTTGGTGAGGAAAAACGAGTTCAGCAGGGAGAATTCACTCCTGATGGAGGCCTTCGTATGTTTGAAAAGGAAGAAATCGAGGCTCGTGATAACCAAAGTTGGCCAACTAGGATCTTTGGTCGAGAGAAGTGAATCAGAGTATTCACCAGCCTTGGCTCATTGGGGCAGGGAAACGAACTGGAAGTCTAAATAAGCAAACGTTCTAATGGTTCATACACAAAATAAATAAATAACAACAAATCTAAAACTCTCACCGTAAGGGTGTTTTGTACAAGTGAGCAATGCGGCTGTGCTTTGGAACTACTGGACTCCCAGTAAATGTGGGAATAAGGCTAGAGCGAGTACCAGGGCTCTCTGAAATAGTGGATAAAGGGAGTACAGGTCGACGATGTAATACAGGTATCAAGTTGAGCTCATCGTTCTCCTTATTAGCGCTATTGACCCGCGGGCGCATTTTTGACAAATCTACTGGCGTAGGTTTCACCAGTCTACTCTGAGATCTATTCAAGTGCGGCTCGCTTGGTGGAAGAATTAGTGGTGCCTGATCAAAGAGCTTGGGGGCTCTAGAACTATCCGTATTCAAAGGAGACTCAAGTAATTCTGCTGGTGACGGCATTGAGTCTTGCGATAGAGTAGAGCCTGTACTCCATTGAGAGTTTGAGCGATAATGGCCATATGCACTCGGAAATCTATCCATGCTATTGGGTCTCGACTTCAGTACCTCTGTGGGTTTCGGTAATTTCGAAACGAATTTAGGAGGCATGGATCTTCTCTGGCCTCGAAGTCGTAAATTGAAGACTGGTATTGAGCTAGTTTCGCCCACCGTTTTGGCCCTTTGTGTTCGAGATCTGGCATCAGTCAAAGATGTCTCTAAAACGGGGTCCCACCACTCTGATCTGAGCAACGAGTCAACCTTATTGAACTCTTGTGTAAACGAGTGTACCCGTGATGCGAGTTTCAAGCACTCGGAGCTTAGGTAGGAGACAGAAGTAGGGAAATGGTGTTGGGCACTTAGGCGGTAGCTCTCGACGCGTAGCGGTATAAAATGAACTGACGCTTCAAGTGGAGGAAGAGAGTCCTTAATCTTGGTATATAGCTTCCCGGTATTTGGCTGTGAGCGTGAGCCTGGGCTGAGGCTGTGCTCAGTTATTTGAAACAGAAGGTCCTGCATGTCTTCGAGCTCGCGCTCGACTGCAACAAATGTAGCGTTCTTGAGCTCATGGTACTCTAAGCACACATGAAGGTGGCGCTCACATTCGACGAGACTACGCTCTACCTCCGCGCTAGTTATCCGCTCCAGAGACGGTTCCAGCGGTGCCGATGAGAATGTGGACCCCTCGGCATGGGCCAACGCACGCTTAATTTTAGCACAAAACTCCCTGAATTCATCTCTAACATGATATATTACCTCAATGTTCCCGCATTCCAGGAAATTGTGTAGACATTCCTTTGCCTGCAAGTAAAAAGCGCGGTCTTCCTGGCTCTGAGCCTCGCTATAGGGGCTCTTTTTTGTAGGCGTCTCCAAGGATAGAACCTCAGTGAACTCTTGGACCAGCATATTCGTCTCGTGCAGATCTTTTGAGTGTGCACCTCAGCTACCTAAAACGTAGTATATCTTACACTCTTGCTGGTGAGATGAAGCTAATCCAGAATGCGTGTCACGTGATCCTGCTGCATAGCGCGGTGCAACGCGGCGCATCCTGGCCAAGAAGAAATGTCCGTGTGCACGCACTGGTAGCTATTGACAAATAAATTATCATACAGAGTGTTTTTTATGTCTCAAATAAGCGTTAATAATGAATGAGAATTCAGAACTTTGAATCCCATAGCACAAAAATTACGTGGGGGTACGTGCGCATCCTGCAAGGCAAACATGCACATTCCGTTTCAAAAGATCCCTTTCATTGAGGGTCTGAATCGTAGTCTGCATGCCTTTGAATACTTAATTACCGGGGCGCTAATTCAATTCCTAATGGGCTTAGAGTGCTGCACTCTTAAGCGCTGCTACATGCCCTCAGTAGACTGAGTGGTGATGGCCTCCAGATAGTTTAATGCTTTAAGGGCGAGGACAGCCCATTCACTTCACTCCTCAGCGATGAAACGCATCACTCTAATTTTTAATCCCAATGCTCTCACAACTGCAACTCGTGCTGTGCCCCGTAATTGGGTTGTCTAGTCTTATTGTCATAACAAGGTCCTTTGTGTGGCTCCCTGGGCTCAGCTGTTTTGAATTCTCCAGCTTTATGTCCTGATTTCACATCATGCTTGATCTACCACGCAACCTCACATTCATTCTGTAGAGCTTATCCTCAAGACGGACTACTGAAGGCCTCTAGACCCTACAAGCCTCTTATAGCTCATAATGGTGGATAGTACGCTGATCCCCAAGGAATTATGGCTTCTTATTTTTGAATTTCTTCCTAAAAGTGCACACAACCCGATTGTTTTTACTCAGCTTTCACATATTTGTCGTTCGGCAAGCTCTGCGTTCCGATCTGATCAGGTATGGAGACATGTTAATCCATACGGTTTAGAAAGAGATATACACCACCACTTTACCATTACAATGACAGTGCTGAACCCTACACAGCGACAAAACATAGTTTTTGTGTGGGGTTTTGTGCGAAAACTTATGGACCCAGAAACCTACGACCGCTTTGATGATACCCCAACCGTGCAGCTCTACTATCATCAAATTCCAGATCTGGCAGCGCACGAGAATGATTATTATAACTTGGGGCTATTGCTGTGCACTACATCTCTAATTCGCGACCAGCGTGTAACTACCATCAATGTCGCTAACAAAACCTTATTGAAAAATGCAATGTCCCTAGATTCCAGGGTGTATCTCCGAGTCTCCCAAGATCTTCAATTCCATACAGACATCTTTGATTTTATATTGCGCACTGACAGTAACATGATTCACTCGTTTCCCTTGGAGATGCCCTCTCCAATCTCTGACCATCAAATGGCGTTGGGTATCAGCTCTTCTGGGCCAGACCTCAATCCCTTGCTGATCTCGCATGTAGATGGTAATGCTACACCAATAGGTCCTGAAGCTGCTACCGCATTGGCGCGACATCGCCAGTCTTTTGTCGATGAGATCCCGATTCGTTATCTTAGAGACCGGCAATTTATCCTGGATAATATTGCATTCGAGGGTGCGCTCTACTTTCATGCCCCAAAAGATCTACAAGAAGATCCAGAATTCAGGCGTAAAGCAGTCGCTGCGAGTTCCGAGGTTGTTGATGAGACCATGGACCTTGATCTCTGGAAACTCGCGGTATGGGCGCACCCTTCACAAAAATTGTTACGCGCGCCGCGGAAGTTCCTTCCGCACTTGTTACAAAAAAGTCTTGAAAAATCTTCAGATCCGCGTAAGTGGTTTCTGGTGCACAGTGAAGTAGAGGGTGTCAAGGATATCAAGCAGCGGGCTGTCGAGCTGTTTAGTGGGCTTGCACACGAGTGGCCAGAGCTTGTACCTTCAAATCGCAGAAATGTTCTTGAATCAATCAAGAGCGCGAGAAGCGATAAATCTAGCAGCACGAGCAGTGTATACCTCCCTCAAGAGCACTCCAACGACCATGAAATCGTGATGGCGGCTGTGAGTGTAGATGGTACTATGCTAAAGTACGCAAGAGATTCAATGCGAGATAATAAGGAAATTGTTTTGCAAGCACTCAAATCATCAAGTCCAGTTCTTGAGTTTGTGTCTAATCGGTTGCGCGAAGATAAAGAGGTAGTCACGGAGGCGCTTGCGTATAACGGCATGAACCTGGGGTTCTGCACACTAGAAATCAAAAATTCTAAAGAGTTTGTCAAAATCGCTGTGGCCAACAGGGGAAAAGCTCTCAGGTACGCGAGTGATGAGCTTCGAACAGATAAAGACTTGTTGTTGCGCGCCCGGTGTAGCATGCATCCCGAGCGAGAAGAAGATATTTATCAAGACCCATTCTATGATCAATTTGCTGAAGGTGACCCATATATGGATATGGTCAATCAAATGAATTTGAGAATGGGGTTGGCTCCGATGGAAAGTGAAGGCAAAAAGCTTGAGTACTTTGAACTAGTTATATAGTGCCCCAGTCTCGCTAGATTTCATTTACTCGAACGATTAATTTATATTTGCTGGTCAGTAACACGCGAATCCATCGGCTTCTACCCCACACCCGAGCAATCAGGTGTGCGTTTAACCCTAGCCCTTTGCAGATTAGTGGGTGTATAAAGAGTCTCTTCGTACCGCAGCATGAGTACTCATCATGTCTGACTCTTCCTGCAATACTTGTACCTGTGCCTCTAGCAAAGAGGGTTGCCAATGCACCAACTGCACCTGCGCTAAGAAATGAGCCATCTTTTCACCATCATGGGACCTCTCATCTCCGTATTCAATGTACCCTGTACACACGTTAAATTAAATTTGAATAGTTGACATTAAATTTGAAACATTTTATTATGTACATTGTTTTTAGCGTCTCAGGTATTTCTTGATGTCGAGATCTTTACTCCTTTGGATATTGGCCCACTTCTTGGTGGGGTTCTCATTTGCAAGCTTGAAGAAATTAACTTTAGGCCGATCCTCAGGCTTTGGAACTGAAGCAAAGCCCGCTTTCGGAAGCGTATCGCGTGTGATAAACTCGTAGTTACCCGGAAGCTTGTCTTTGGCAATTCTAAGGGCCTCACGAGCAACTTGTTCAGGGACGTTTTCTCCTTCGATCTCGAAGATCACTTTACCGGTGGGGACACGTACTGCCCAGTACTCGAAGGCGCCTTTACCTTTACCCATACGAGTTTCGTTACCCTTTACGCAGACAGCTAAACCAGTGTGAAGTCGTCGGTGAAGCTTGCCCTGGAGAGGACGAAGAGCACGCATAATAGAATTATCAGCTTCCTTGAGCTGAATGGCTTTGAGGCGAAGACCCTCGGATTTCAAGCGAAGGCCGTACTTGCCGAATTCGAGGCTACTACCTTTAATGGATCCACCAGTACGTACAGGGACGCGACCCTTGAACTTTTTATCTCTATCAGAGTGACGGGGTTCATACTGGTGTTTGAAACGACAAAAATTCAGAGGAGCTAGCGGCGAAACCCCAGTCAAGGATCTGGGCACCGACTTCAAAACTGAAAGCATGAGTAAGAAAGTAGACCGACCTCAATGAAAGTGATAGAGAGAGCTGCAGCAGAGCATGAAAACGAATCCTATATATATATATATATATATATATATTTGTTTTCCTAAAGTCAAAGAATTATAGGTGTAAAGTTGGATGTGTCGCACTCCCCAACGCTCGAAATTTGAAAATTTTTGAATAATCCCCAGCTAGATCAGCCCATCCTATATATTATGCCCCTAATTACTGCTAGCATTATTTCTAGTTGAGACCTCAGAATACCTCCTAAAGAAATTATTAGCCCCTGAAAATTGTCCAAAGTTTCACTCTCGCTTTATGCTTATTCAGAGGGCTATTGGTGCACTTCGAGGATCCGTGTGCAACCATAAGTTGGTATCTGTGGCTAGATATAGTACAGAAATTCTTGGCAAAACTTATCCAAAAGATGAGTGGACCAACTTGCCCGACAGCATTAAACCGCTAATCGGCCGAAACTTGCACAATACTCGAACTCACCCTATTGGTATCATTCGCCAGCTAATTGAGAATAAAATTCTTGGCTTGGGTTTCACCGCTTTCAATAATTTTGCTCCCGTTGTTTCCAAATATGACAATTTCGACTCCTTAGGGTTCCCTGAAGATCACCCAGGTAGATCAAAGACTGATACCTACTATCTCAACAAAGACACGCTTTTGCGTACTCATACATCTGCCCATGAGATCGAGTGCCTTCGATCCATCAAAACCCCTGGCTATCTGATATCCGCAGATGTATATCGCCGGGACACTATTGATCGTACTCATTACCCGGCATTTCACCAAATGGAAGCGGGGTTCTCTTGGAGTAGAGATGATTTTGCAAACGAAAAAGAGCTTTGCAATAAAATAAGACAAGACATTACTGCTTTGCCTAGTAGTGGTATCGAAGTTATTGACCCTCATGGAGCTTACACCGAGGAAAACCCCATCCAGAAGGATCACAGTCAGGAGTTATGTACGCTTTTGGGTACACATCTTAAAAGAACAATGGAGATTATTATGGGCGACTTGTTTTTGCGCGCTCAAAATGCTGCGATTGCTAACGGGTCTACCGATGAAGACCTGATGCAGCCCATCAAGGCTCGCTGGATTGAAGCCTATTTTCCATGGACGGGGCCCAGCTGGGAAATTGAGATTTGGTGGAAAGGTGAGTGGCTAGAGATGTGTGGCTGTGGAGTTGTTCAGCAGCACCTTTACAATCGTGCCGAACAGGCTTCAAATGTTGGTTGGGCCTTTGGCATTGGATTAGAGCGCTCAGCAATGATTCTGTTTGGAATCCCCGACATACGTCTATTTTGGACTCAAGATTCTCGATTTTTGAGCCAATTCTCTGAAAATACTGTGACCCCTTTCAAGCCGTGGTCAAAGTACCCTGGCACTAGCCGCGACGTTGCATTCTGGGTTCCAGAGCTTGAGCTTCATGAAAATGATGTAATGGAAGCAATTCGATCCAAGGGTGGCGACATTGTCGAGAACGTGGAGCTTGTTGACGTGTTCACTCACCCCAAGACCGGTCGTGCTAGCCAATGTTACAGAATCCGCTACCAGAGCATGGAACGCAGTCTCACCAATGACGAAATTAATGCAATTCAAGAAGGTATTGTGAAAACTCTCGTAGATATTTACGGTGTTGAAATTCGCTAGACCTCAACAGTCCACCCTTGTATATAATGATATAATGATGAAATTCTAACAGTATAGGATCAAACTATGTACATAGAGCAAAGCAGAGGCGTGAAATTTTAGGAATTCTTAACGACACCGACTTTGGGGGCACGAATAACACGGTCATTGTAAATAAAGCCAGTCTGCTGAACATCGAAAATGGTGTTGTTTTCCTTGTCAGGCTGAGCTACCATAAAAACAGCCTCGTGAATTTTAGGATCAAATTTCTCACCGAGAGGGTTAATCTTTTGAAGACCATTGCGGTCCAAAGTCTTCTCAAAGACGTCCTGGACCATCTTGACACCCTCGTGGAAGCCCTTGAACTCTTCATTAGCAAGGGCTTGGTCGGGGACCGCCTTGAGGGCTAAATCGAAGTTGTCTACGGTGGAGAGAAGATCCTTAGCAAAGCCCTGGAGAGCATAATCCTTCGCCTTTTTCTTCTCAACCTCCGTCGATTTTTGGAGATTCTGGAAGTCGGCAACGGCACGCTGGTAGGCATTTTTGAATTTTGCAGCATCTTGATCCTTTTGAAGGTACTTTTGCTGCAGAGCCTCAAGTTCCGGGTTAGCTTGGAAATCACCCTCGGCCTGTTGGGCCTCAGTATCAGCCTTGCTTGCCTCCTCGGACTCAGTGGCCTTCTCGCTGTAAAAGCGGGGCCCACGCAAAGCAAGCTGGCGGACAGGAACAGCTCTTTGTGCTCTAAAAACGGATCTTAACATAACTTTAGTTGAAGTGGTGTATTGAAGTGAAGAAAAGTTGTGGCGGCCAAATGGGGCGCTAGTCTCCCAGCCGCTCATAGTCAGTCGAACCTTAGGGAAATAAATGCATTTGGTTCTATATGGTTCTGAGACTGGAAATTCAATTGATCTTGCAGATCTTTTGGTGGACCGACTCAGGAGACGTTCCCTAGATCCGGTCATGATGCCCTTCGGGGAAGCTAGCTTTGAACTCCTCCAAGAGGCATCACTCATTGTGGTAATATGTTCCACCACTGGCCAAGGAGCTCTTCCAGTCAACACGAAACCTTTTTGGCAGCAGTTATTGCGCAAAAACCTCACATTCAATACCCTTTCTGCTAAGAGACTAGCTACTTTCGGACTAGGGGATACCTCATACCCTCGCTATAATTGGGCTATCAAGAAGATCCACAACCGTTTGAAGCAACTAGGTTGTGTTGATTTTGTAGATCGTGGTGAAGCTGATGAGCAGAATCCCGATGGAATAGACTTTGTCTACCGACAATGGCTCGATCTTCTACTGACGAAGATCAATTTACCATCGAAACTAATTGGGGAGCTTTTGCCTCCGAGATATTCGATGAGTATACAGGAGAATAAAATAAAGGTCAAGATGGATAGCGGTATCGGGATATCACGGGGAACTCTTACGCACGCGAAGGTTGTTACCAACACCCGTGTCACCCCAGTGGATCATTTTCAAGATGTGCGTCATTTGACTTTCAAGGTGGACTCACCAAGCTATTTACCAGCTGATGTTGTTGCTGTCTTCCCTGCAAATCGAAAGGAGCACGTTGATGCCCTTCTCAAGTGCCAGGGCTGGGAGGATATCGCCGATTATCGTCTCGAGGTGGATAAAACGTGGGCCCGACAAGCAGGTAGTCTAGTTGAGCCCCTGACTCTTCGGTCTCTTTTGACATGGCATCTTGACCTCAATGGTATACCGAGACGGGGATTTTTCGCTCTCGCCTCTCATTTTGCCCGAGACCGTGAGAAGGAACGAATGCAGGAATTTGGAGGTGGCGAGGAGGATGCCCTCCAGGACCTTTATGACTATGCTAATCGGCCTCGCAGGTCTTTAGTGGAAGCTATCCTGGAGTTTGAAACTCTAGAGATCCCTACAGAATACATTTTGGATCTGTTCCCTATCTTGAGACCGCGACAATTTTCGATAGCTTCTAAAGCAAACGATGCAAACATTGAGCTCACTGTTGCGGTCGTCAAGTATAAAACGATTCTTCACCGAATCAGACGCGGTTTGTGTACAGACTGGATGGCCAAACTCGATGTGGGCTCGCAAATTGCCATCAAGGTGGAAAACACAAACACGCGAATTCTTGAGCTAGCTGATATTGCCCACTCGATAATCTGTGTGGCAACTGGAACGGGTGTAGCCCCCATCAGAAGCCTCATATCCAGCTATAATGGGGGCTCCCCGATTTTACTTTTCTTTGGCTCAAGGTATCACGATAAGGACTATTTATATGGGGATGAATGGTCAAAGTACCCCAATGTCAAGGTTATCCCAGCGTTTTCACGTGAGGGTGGCTCGTATGTCCAACAAAAAATTGAACAAAACTCTTCTCTTTTGATGCCGCTATTACCTGGAGCTCTCATTTTCGTATGCGGATCTGCCGGCAAAATGCCACTTGCAGTACGTGAGGCCTTTGTAGAAATCTGTGGAGAGCAGCTTATTGCTCAGAAAGAAAAGCAAGGGCTATACCTCCAAGAGACGTACTAGTTGGAGCGCGTGTATATACATATATATATGGTATCATCTATAGCGTCAGACTTGTAACCCAGTAGAATCCATACTGTAGTTAAATAGGTTGAGAGAGTTTAATAATTTTGTGCGCGTAGGGAGCTTCACCCGTTACTGGGTTACGCGCTAGTTTGCCCATGCTTCTCTTGCAAACCGTGCCATATCCACGGGTTTTTTAGCATTTCCGACGATCCAAGGGTGTGCTAGGACCTGTCGAGGAGTAACTCTTTGCGCTGGATCTTTCTCAAGACATACATTAAGGAAGTGTCTGAATGAGGCACTCCATTTGACGCCCTTCTCGGGCTCATCACTTAAGGTTGGAATGGGGTTGTTGACAATCGCAAGATAGAGCTCAATGGGCATTGCAGGACCCTCTTGAGGATTTTCACTCTTGAATGGAAAGCGACCCATTGCAAGTTCTAGCAGTGTGAGCCCAAGACTCCATACGTCTGCATTCACTGTGTATGGTTGGCCCTGAATACGTTCGGGGGCCATATAGTTAGATGTACCAGTAAAGGTAGTGGCTAAAGAATCAACAACAACGCCCGACACTCCAAAGTCACATAACTTCACCTGGCCTTCGGAATTAAGAAGAATGTTTTGAGGCTTGATGTCTCTGTGGATAATATTACGATCATAAAGATATGAAATACCTTCGAGTACACAAAGAGCGATACGAGCGAGCACTTTTTCGCCAATACGGCCATTTACAGACCTCACACGGCGCGAAATATCATCCAGAGATCGGCCTTGGCAATACTCCATTGCAATAAAAATAGATCCAACCTCTTCTTGAAGGTATGCACCATAATATTTGACAATATAGGGTGAATCACATGTGCGATTGAACTGAAGCTCTCGAAGAACTTGTTTTTGTAGCTCGGTACTTGGATTAGCGGCAATTTCCTTGAGCGCGAACTCCATATCGTGGCCACGGAGTCTACACAATTTTACTGCACCACCAGAGCCTTCTCCAATATACTTTATTTCCTGCAGATCACCATTTCGACTGGCTGCTAGCCATTCCGCCTCTGTTAATTGAGTTACAGTCTCCCCCAATACTCCAGCAAGCTGGCTCTCGAATGGAACGCCTTCGTCATCTTTACTTTTAGAAGGAATTTGAAGTTTTAACCTGTGTGGCGGGGGCGGTCCTCTTTGCGAGTCCGACATTTGCTTGTAGCTTTTGAGTTGGAGAGATCCAAACTAGTAGACGCCCCATCTGCAGATCATGGAACGATTAGTCAGCTCACGCGTCTCGACTCAAGATTCTTATCAATTTGGTCCCACTATTTCAATTCAATAATTTTTTAGATGGGTATTAAGGGTCTGTTCAAAGTGGTGACAGATCACGCGCCTAATGCGGTACGACATGTAGAATATACGCAAATTGCAGGTCGGAAGGTCGCAATCGACGCGTCAATGTCGCTTTATCAGTTTCTCATCGCAGTTCGTCAGTCCGATGGGTTTAATTTGGCAGATGCCGATGGAGAGACAACTAGTCATTTGATTGGAATGTTCCACCGCACTATAAGGCTGGTGGAAAATGGTCTCAAACCGGTTTATGTGTTTGATGGCAAGCCTCCCGACATGAAAGGCTCCGAACTCCAAAAGCGTAAAGATGCTCGCGACGCAAACGAAGCGCTGCGTGATCAACACAAAGAATCTGGAAACGTGGAAGAGCAAATCAAGTATGAGCGTCGCTTAGTTCGAGTTTCCCCCGAGCAAAATGCTGATGCCAAGAAGCTGCTCAGGCTTATGGGGATCCCCGTCATTGAGGCTCCATGCGAAGCAGAAGCTCAATGTGCAGTTTTGGCAGCTTCAGGGAAAGTTTGGGCCTCTGCGTCCGAAGATATGGACACTTTGACATTTGGAACTCCAATTCTTTTGCGTCATTTGACCGCAGGCGACCAGAAAAAGAACCCCATCACCGAGATCGATTTGACAAAGGCGATGGAGGGCCTTCAGATGACCAAAGATCAGTTTATTGATTTATGTATCTTATTGGGTTGCGACTATTGTGATCCAATCAAGGGAATGGGTCCTCAAACTGCATATAAACTCATTGAAGAGTACAAATCAATTGATGCAATTAAGCAACATCTTCAAGACAAGGGAGGTAAGCTACAGATAAGTGACGAATGGCCGTACGTTGAGGTGCGTAAACTGTTCCATACACCTGAATCTACACCCGCAGAAGATGTCGAGATCAAGTGGGGACAACCGGATGTGGATGGCTTAGTTGACTTTCTGGTGAAAGACAAAGGCTTTTCAGAAGAAAGAGTTCGGAATGGTGCTAAAAAACTCGCCAAGGGTAGTGCTGCTAAACCTCAAGGCCGCCTCACTGACTTTTTCAGTGTGAAAAGATCGCCAGCTAATGAATCAAAGAAACCTGCTGCCAAAAAGTCCAAAAAGTGAAACGCTGAGATAAATATGTGCTCAGTGTAAACCTATGTATATGCATTTATCTATAACTTAGACCTTGAATTTCTCTTATGAGCCAGATCGGCTTTTACCAGCTCTGCGACTGGCGTCACAATAGATGCGTAATTATCAGGGCCCTTTCCTTGACTCTCTAGTTCACGCATTACTGCCTCATAAAACAAGCGGTACCCTTCAGGGGTAAAGTGAATGCCGTCGTGCACAAGCTGATCTACAGCTCTCGTGCCCTTGTACCCTTTCTCTCCAGCTAAGAGGCTACTACCAGGCTGAGTTTCTGCCTCACCATTATAACTACGAAACTCTTTCCACAAATCAACGAAAAATGCACCGTGATTCGTCGCTACCTCTTTAAGCAGCCTATTGTACTTGAGAGCCCGAACATTGTCGCGAACTTTGACCCCTGAATTTCCTGCAAGCTCGTTAATCAATCCATTTCCAACCAAAATGACTGTATCAGAGTACTTTTGCGCAATTATCGTCAGTTCGCTCATATTTGAAACGTACTCTTCTTCCGGAATTGCAAGATGGGTTCCAGGCGTTGAGGCATCATTGGTGCCAAAAAAGATGACAATTGCCTCGAAGCGTTTCCCAATGCTTTCAAAGATAGGGTTTGCTAGCTGCAAACCCCACCGGCTATTGTAGCCCTCAAATCCCTTTGTGACTACATCAAGCTTTCTCTGATATGTATCAGCCAACCGCGCAGATAAACCATTGTTTCCATAAGAGTATTGAATGATTGATGCACCAAATACTACAAGCTTTGGGTAGTTTACAGAATTTCGTTCCATTGCCTGACCTTCTGGAGCCTGTTTGTAATATGAGGGGTAGAAAAGCTCGTAGGGTAAAGACCTCACTTTGAATCATTGAAGATAAGACTACAAATTTTTTGAAAGAAAAAAAAGAAATCAAGACATGATTTCTACTATTAAATATTTACAATGAAGAACACTATCAAGTCAGGGCGATTTACTCATTGAGACCATCTCCTGTACCTAGTTTGGTTATCTTTTCTGTCGAGCTTGGCAGAGCGGGTATCTTTGAGTTCATCGGACTCTGGAATTCCGCTTTCGAGTAATGATATAGGATCATCGTCGGAATCACGCGCATTCCAAATATCTACCGTCTTTTCCTTTTTGACAAGCACAGGTTCAGGTGCCACGAAATCCAACTCTTTAGCCTTTGAGCTCAAGCCGCCGCGGATCTGAACAGATTTAGCACCTATTACCCACCTGTCACCCTGAGACGCTTTGCGTGCGTCATGATATGCTTGCTTGCCCTGACTTTTTGTCACGGTCCAGTGTTCAATGTTGCCTGAAGGAGCACACACCTCCATAATTACATGACCACGTCGCTTCAGGGGCATCTTGATAATTCGCGGCCCCTCATCACCTTCTGGGGTTGGCAGCACAGGACTAGGTGTGGGCAAAGCCACTCTAGGCTCGGGAGCAGGAGGAGCTGCTTTCAGAGACCTTTCAATTACTAGGTAGGAATGGTTGGCCATTTCATGAGATCCACTATTCGGGCGGCCTTTTCCTGTCATAGCTTTACCACCTTTGCCTTCGCCATACTCTTTGACGTTCTCATGATCCTCAATCCATTCTTGTGCAAGGTATCGACCCCGTTTGAGCTCCATAGCGAACTTTGGACGGTGTACATTTTGGCTAAATCTACACCAACTCTCTGTACCGGGGTTTTTCATCATCTGCCTCTTGTCTAGGCCGAGTTGCAGAGGGCAAACTCCTTGATGGCTACAAGGGGCGACGATCTTGAGACCCAATGTGTTGTCGCTATACAAGCGTCGAGGCACAAACTGAGTTTTGATATTTCTAGAGTCTTCAGGACGCATAATGACCTGGCGAGCACGGGCAATAGACTCGAATCCGAACGCGTCGCCCCTTTCCACTAAGATCAAAATGCCCCCCGGGTTCAAGAGATTTGTGAGACGAACTGAGTGAGAGTCAATGATTTCTGTATTCTCAGGACCTGATTGGTACAGTTGGTGGGTCGCAATAATCAGATCATACTTTGTAGTGGCGGTAACAGCCGGCACTTGTTGCTTGAAAATCGTTCGGCTGTCCTCGGGCATTTCAGCCTCCTGTATCCGTAGAAACTGCTGTGCTCTACGACGCATTCTGTGGTGACCAAATATAACAGATACTTTGCGTTCCAGATTAGGCAATAGCTCGTTTGCGACTAAAATACCAGTAGCTGGTCCGAAGCCAATATCCAGGACACGCTTGGGATTCCATCCAGGGATACGGGACTTTGTTTCTTCTATTACTTGAGTGATGCTTGCATAGTTTTGTAGGGTGGTTGCCAGGATGTGAGCGTCTGCTTCAAGCGACGAAAATGCGGGTCGGTGTGATTCTCCATTACTGAGAGCTTTGTAAAGGGTAGAGGCCTTTTGTCTTAGTTCTTGCGGTGAAGCATCGCGAGTTAGCGATCCAATTTCTCTGCTGATATTTTCAGGCATCATGATCATCTTGGGAGCAGAGTTTTTGTTTGCGATCGTTCTAGGATCAAACCGCTCTGAATTTTGCTTTTGTGACTCTGAGCCACCGTCTGTGACGGATCGGATGATTGCCACATCATTTTTGGTAGCTAAAGTACCATAAACTGGCCTTTGGAATGCAGAGTATGCCCTACATATAAACCGCATTGCACAAGATATTACTGGCCTGGCTCCCAAAAAAATAGTAGTGATGGTGCTTGTGGCAAGAATTGGCTATCAAATGTGGCGTTGCAGCCACAACCCAGATTACTGAGCATTACAGACTCCTCCTATCGATATGAAGGTACTTTGTCTTCATGGGTATGCACAATCAGGGCCAGTATTTGCGAGAAAATGTGCACACCTCACGGAAGCGTTCTCCCAATTGGGATTGGAGACCATTTTTGCCAATGGCGCTCTCCCTCTAGCGGAAATTGAAAGTAACTCTGAAGACTATGATACGGGGAAGTTGAAAAACCAGCGGGACATGAGGACATGGTGGCCTATTTCCAACTCTGATCCCAAGAAATATCGTATGGAAGAAAGTCTGGAAAGCTTAAAGGAGGTGGCCAAAACCCATGGACCGTTTGTAGGAGTTTTGGGGTTCAGCCAGGGTGGGGGACTAGCTGGAGTTCTGGCTGGAAATATTGGTGACATTTTTCCAGGTCATCCACCCTTGAAATTTGCAGTTCTTTTCTCTGGATTTCGACTCTCTCTGCCGGTCTATCAGTACTTCTATGACCACATTATTGATATTCCAACCTGCCATATTATTGGCCAGTATGATACCATTGTTGACGAGGAGCGCTCAACAAGTTTATGGGATGCTTGCGAGCCTACTAATAGAATCAGAATTATTCATCCTGGTTCACATTTTGTACCAACTTCGCCCCAAATTACAGAAGAAGTGGTGTCGTTTGTAAAGCATAGCCTTGCTTAGAACGAAATGTCTCCGTTGCAGTTTAGAACTCATTAGCAAGAGCTTGTATGAACTTGAACAAACATAGAAAATATACGATACAATATGTAAAATGGGAAAGCTACGATCTCATCATCAGAAGCCACTAGTAAGGGCAGCCTCCTTCAATTGCGACACCTTTTGACGGAGCTCATCGCGTTCCTCTTCAAGTATTATTACCTTGGCTTTGAGACCCCTGACCATCACTTCAGCGTGACGATTACTAGTGGTAGATGCGGTGCTCGCATCTGGGTCTTGGATCTGGAGCTTGGCATCTTGCAAATCTTCCTCGAGCCTATTATTAGCCTCTTTGGCACGGTTCAGCTCCTCACGAGTGCGCTCAAGTGCCACACGCTGGTTCTTGAAGTGCTCCAGGGAATCATTGTAATCACGCTCTAAATCAGCATACTGCTTCTCAAGGTTGCTTGATTTACCATTAAACTGGACATGTAAGTCACGAACAGCAGACTCATGATCTCCGGACAGCTTCTGCAGCTCACTACTGTGACTTTCACTCAACTGCTGAAGCTCCTGCTTGTGCTGAGCATGAATATCATCAAGCTTTGGTTGTGAATTCACCACCTGCTTTAACTGGGCAATTTCAGTAAGGGCAGCATCGAGATCTTTTTGAGTCCTCTCGTGGGCTGTCTTTTGCTGCTCGTAGAGCGTAGTATAATGCTGAGCATCGTCAGGAAGCTCACGACTTGTTGACTTCGAGCCCTGATAGTTTTGGTGATACTGATCCCAGTGACCCACCAATTGGGTAAGGTGCTGGTTAAGAGCAACACTAGAGGTCTCATGAGCGTCACGCAGAGTACTCAGCTGGTTTTCAAGATCTAGCGCCCTCTGCTTATGGTGAGTGCCCTCATCAATCTGCAGCTGAAGCTTCGAAAGCTCTTGCTTAAGTTCTTGGTTTTCTTTACGCAAATCTTCTGCTTCCTGTTGAGCAGTCTGTGCAGTAACACGAGTCTGCTCAAGAGCTTTGTTGACTGTATCGATTGCGCGAACGTGTTGATCCATGGTATTTGTGAGATAGTCTGAAGACTCACTAAGATCTGCATGCTTCGCCTGAAGTTTAGAATGTTCGTGGAGAAGATTCTGATGCTGTTCCTGGGCAGCCAAAAGATCACGTTGAGCAGTAGCATGCTTTTGTCTGTATTCTTCACCGTCGGGGGAGCTCCCAGAAGCAATATCACGACTAGTGTCCTCACTGGCTTTCGCTGATCTAAGTCTGTGCAAGGCGTCATCACGCTCGTTCTCAAGCTGGAGAATACGCTGGCTAGCGTCACGAGCCTGCTGCTGCATTGTTTGCTTTACATCTGCAAAATCATGTTCCAATCTCTTTAAGGCAGCTTGATCGACTGCGTTACTATTAGCCTGCTGAGGAACTTGGATTTCGGTAGGAGAATCAACATCACGACTAGCGGAGGTCTTTGGGGTCACATTAGCGTGCATATGCTGGGCGCTCTGACCCAACCTCTGGTCCTGTGGGATATAAGGTGATGTAGCGGCACTGTGAGGATTGGAGCGAGATCCTGATGGCTGCCTAGGGGTAGAAGTAGAAGTAGAACTAGCGCCGGGATAAGCACCACCACGCATATTTTGCGAGGATGGAGAAGCATCAAAGTTGGCATTAGCAAAAGCGGGCTCTTCATGATGATACTTTTGCTGTTGAAAAGCACCAGACTCTGAAGTGTCTCCAGCTTGAGCTGAGGGATTAGCAACAGTATATCGCGGCTTGTGACTCTCGGAACCGGTGGAAGATTTTGACGAACAAGGCACTGGCATGTTTATGGGACCTGTCGGATAGCCAGTTTGTGGAGAAGGAGTAGCGGTTGACTCAGGATTAATGGAAGTGTCAATATCACGAGTATTGTGGAGCCTGGAGGCGCTTAGCCCGGTCATACCAGCGGCCCCAGCTAAACCAGCAACGACCTCACCATGGCTAGACCTCGTAGACTGGTTATCACCGCGCTCAGGTGAGTGAAAAGTACCAGTAGAAGTCTGGACCTCAAATGGAGGAGCTTTGCTAGCGATATCGGATTTCGAGCCATTCCTCGATTCTTGGTCAGGGGATGTAGTACGACCTGGAGCTCCGCTAGAATCATGATAGGCAGTAGCAGGAGCTCTGAGGTCCGGATCCATGTAACTATCTTGAATACCACGAGAATCTCTTCCATCAGCAGCGTTGTTATTATAATTAGCCTGTCGGAGCGCATCCTCATACGAGCTATCATATTCATTCAAACGGTCGAGAGTGTGCTGTGAAGCATGGTTTGCACTTCCTGTACTATTGACGCTTGCGATGCTCTTATCATCGGTGTTAATTCCCGGAATTTGAGGTTCACTGGAATCATCGCTGTCAGACTCAATACGAGATTGGGTCCATGAACCGGGCATTCCGTCAGTAACAGTTCGAAGAGAGTCATTCTGATACCCTGCTGATGATTTCTTACCAAAAATACCAGCGCCAATAGCCCCAATGGCACCTGCAGCACCTGCCACGGCACCTGCGATACCGCCGGGGGATGCTGAATTCTTTGGAGGCTCTGCACTACCAGATGAAGCTTCCCTGAGCCGGGGCGTATCAGGAATTTTGTTCGGCAAACCCTCAGGCAAATTCTTACTACCAGGCATGTCAAGGGAGTGGTCAGCGCTCTGTGCCAGCACCGAGGGCCCCAAATCAGGTCTATCACGGGCGATACGGTTATCCTCAAGGCTCTTGTTGAAGTCCTCGCTACGATCAAAGTCAGAGGAGTGGGTATGAAAATAGCTAGATTCATTCTCAGCCTCTTCCACATCCTGAGGAATATCAGCAGGATCTTCAGGGCGGTGAAGGGATTCAGCGCTCTCATACTGGGACAGCCTGGAGCGCCTTTGAGGTGACCACGAGGTACGCGAGTAAATAACCGAGCTGCGAGCGGCGGGAGTACTACGCTCGTGAGTGTCCACCTGACGGTTGGTTGAATCGGCAACGACGGCTCCTTGGGGATGAGGCGACTGCTGTTGCTGAGGTGAGTTTGCTGAGTTTGCATACTCATTTTGGACTTGGGACTGCACACTACTTTTATCCTCAGATTGCACCTCACGGGAATCATACGACGTCCCAACTACAGCCTCATCATCAGGTGGATAAGATATGCGGGAAACATCAAGAACAAATGCAGCATTGGACTGATCAGTTCCACCCCAAACAAGAATTTTGTCGCCATCAAATGCAGTCAACGAATGACCTGAACGGGGCGAGGGCCCTGCGCCCAGATTTTGAAAGGTGTACCACTTGCGAGTGGTAATTTTGAGAGCAAATAATTGGCCAATAAGCAAACCTTGACTGGACATACCACCAAATACGTACATAACATCGCCTACTATAGTAGCAGCGTGACCTTGACAAGGGGCAGGTACATAACCTGTGCAGTCAAGCTGTGTCCATGCGTTTGTCTTGGAGTCAAAGCACCATGTGTCTGAGTACCAAAGATCGCCATTAGCACCACCAAAGAGATAAATTTTATCCTCGTAGGTTACAACGGTATGGTTTGTGCGAGGTGGAGGAGGCTGCGTTACGGGCTCGATTTTCTCCCACCGAGCGCTAGGCGGGCGTAAGTTATTCAAGTCAAACATCCACATATCATCAAAAAATAGGTCATCAACCTGACCACCAAAAACATAGATACGAACGCCCAGGTTGCAAATAGAGTGACCATAACGGCCACAAGGGCGGGGACCTACAGGTTCTGCCACTGTCCACTTAAAGGTGGAAGTGTTGAGCAGGTACAAGTTATCGTCAAGCGGATCAGATTCTTTGATTTTAGTGTCACCGCCCATCATGATGTAGGCATTCCCAAGAGTAAGAGCAGCATGGCCGACACGAGGACCAACATATGGACCCTCTGTTTTTACCTGATAGCCAGAGAGAGAGTTAGTATCGATAATCCAAAGATCGTCCAAAATATCCATATCACGAATTCCGCCCATGATCAAAAGCTCTCCGTCACGAGCCGCAACATTATTAGCCGCATGACCAAATCTAGCACTGGGACAAGCACGGCGAATCTGCCATTCAGCCCATGGGTCCTGACGCTCTTGCTGTGGTGAAAAGCGCTCAATGCGGTCACCTTTAACAGGAATCGCGTGCGAAGGTGTAGATGGCTGCTCAGCTTGACGCTTTTGCTGAGGACTAATTTCGTGGCTTCTGGCATGCTGGCCAGCAGAGGATTGTGTATAATTCTGGGAAGTCTGAGGGGGGTAACCTTGAGCAGTTTGCGATGGGGTACCTTGTGCATTTCCCTGTTGATAGCCCTGCAGGTGACCCTGTTGATAGCTCTGCGTGTTTCCATGAGATACCCCTTGAGGCGGCTGCCTGGGGGGCTGACCGCTATTTTGGTGTAAGTTGGCATTAACAGGGGCTGTATTCGTACGCGGACTGCGAGAAGAAACATTGGGAAGCTCCTGGTGAAGTTCATGGAGCTGCTGCTGCGCTTTCGGTTTCTGACCCTTTGGAGGAGACGTGCGCTTCTCTTCGCCCATGAAGGGGCTATTCAAGCCACGTGCTGAACTCGCAGTGGAAGGAGACTTCACGCTGCTGTCGTGACTGCTATCACTTGCACCCTTACGATGATTAGAGCTACTCTCGTCGACGCTACTCTCGCGTTTTTTGTTGCGATACTTCGAGAGCAGTGATGGCATCTGGGTAAGTTGGCAGGTAGGGTGGGGCTTATAGTAGTGGTATCGATGCCCTGGAGAATACTCGTGAAATGCATGAAATAGCAAAAGTAAATATAATTTTGAAAGGAATAAACAATTATTATGTCGCAGTGCGTGCCCTCACACGCTCAACCCTCAAAAGGGAAGAGATGACTTTGAGGAAGTTGTCCAATGATCGGTGGGACAACGCGCGCAACCCCATCATCGATCACCTTCAACGGCGATGAGTATAAAAAAAAAATAAAGTAAACAAGGATTGGCGCTTACTTTGAGGCCCAGTCTCATCTGCAATCCTAGTTGAAAAATCTATAGGTCTTCGCGTCCTGACTGCATACCCCTGCATGCATAGAGTGTTTGTCAGCTCCCAATCTCAATTAATTTCGCGATCAACCACCTTTAATTTGATGTCTCGCAGCAAGTGCTAAGCAATCAGTGAGGAATTAAAGTATTTTAGTACGCAAGAGCCGAAGATATATGACAGAGCATCGTTACACTTACATTTGACAACCTTGAACCATGTGATATTTCCTTGTGGTTCTCAAATTCATGCACGGTGAAGCGCGTAACTTTGCATCCCTAATAAAATGATTCACAAAACCCCTGTCGTGTTTGTGAAACATTTAGCGTATATTACTATGTTAATCACCTTTGAGTTATATCCTTCTAAGATAATGTACGACTCGACCGTTTAACCTCAGTTATACCTAATTATCTCTTTGCTTGTCTATATCGGAACATATTCAGACGCCGTGAATCCATTATCTAATATGCGTAAAGCTGTATGGCGTTACAGCTAGAGTGGGACCCAGCGCGGCTGTTAGTTCGAACTATCATGAGCCTAAAAACCAAACGGCTACGCTCTTACTTTTTCATCTCACCCACAGAGCACAAGGGCCGGCGGGCAAGTTCTAGCCTCAAAAATCTACCATACAATTATCGCGTTGTTCGTCGCATGGTGAGAGAGAGTTTAGAGGCAATAACACTGGAGGCAAAGCCTAATAGCTAGCTTAGCAGAATTAAATAAGAAACAAGCTAATAAGATGAATTTATTACCAGAACAAAACATTGAATGCAACTAATGGGTGCAATTGAGCGGCACCATTTCCAGAGAGTGTAGTCTCCCCCGATTTTGTCGAGCCAATGCTGTTAGATGCAATTTTCAAAGAGGATGCGGTGATTTCTGGGCCCTTGGTCGACACAATAGAAGATCCACTACCACTGGAAGATCCATGGGAAGAAGATGATAGCCCATAGAGCGGAGAGGTCGGTAATGATGAACCCGATCCATCAGTATTGGAAGAAACCAGCGCTACAGTACTGCCAGAAGTGGGTTCGCTAGGGCGTTGACCAGCCGACGTGACAGACTTCTGGAGGGGACCTGTGGAGTTCGTAGGGGCAAGAGGTACTTTAGTGCTTGTCCAAAGGGTGCTTGTATCACAGTCGAATACGGTGGTCGTATGAAAAATGGTTTCAACGCCGAGTGCAAGCACAAACAATGCAAAAATATTGAGCATCCGTGGGTCTAGAATGATTGGGGCCTCAATTTATACTGTCGTATTGGGGTTGGGGCGAATGCGCCAACAATGGTGTTCTATCACATTCAATGGGTCGCGAATGTAAAGTGGAAGCTTGGCATGCATAACCGTTGCCATTAGGGTATAATTGATACGGCTGTAAGCCCGTGGTCATCGCATCGCAGCAGCAAAGACGAGCGTATGGGTATCTTGCTCAAATTACTTCAGCCGAGAGTTGTCGCGCGAGCAATCTTGCGCTATACGCTAAGCATACAAAGTACTGGTACTGCATATTAATGCAGCATACATGCATATTGTATCCTTATTTGAAGGTATCTAAGAATCAACAAGTCAGTTACAGGCGCGTTTCAATCAATGAGCCTAATTAAATGTAAGAACGTCTGGTATGTATCCTTTTTACCGGCTATCAATGCTTTGCATAGCCCATAAACCTACATGCTTCACCTCAAAAAGAGAGGACAAGCAGCACAATAACGCTTCTCATCCAACATATTTAGACATGGCGTGAATAGCCTATCAGTATGCGCAATGCGCACTACTCATTCACTTATCGAGTGCTGACCATTAACGCCGACTTTATTGGGCTCTGCACGACCCTGACAAATTTTGAAATTTTAGGATGCTCAGACACATTGTACGAGCCGTACCCGCCAACGCCTTGAGATCATCTTTTGCACAGCCTAGATTCCAAATGCTGAGCTCCTCGAAACCTTTATATCATGGCCATGTACATAAACCCTTACCTGGTGAAGAACTCCATGTTACATTTATCACCAAAGAGGGTGAGCACATCAAAGTAGAGGCAGCAGAAGGAGACAATCTGATGGATATTGCCCAAGCAAGCGGTCTTGACGTTGAAGGTGCCTGTGGTGGAAGCTGTGCATGCTCTACGTGCCACATGATTATCCAGCCGGATTTCTACGACGACATGGAAGAGCCCACTGATGAGGAAAACGATATGCTTGATCTTGCATTTGGGTTAACAGAGACATCGCGGCTGGGCTGTCAAGTCAAAATGACGAAGGATCTAGACGGTGTGAGCGTCGCACTTCCTAGCATGACGCGCAATTTACAAAAGGGTGACTTCAACAAAGGAGAATAATAGAGAGCTGTATATAAGACAATAAATAACGCTACAAACAAGGCCCACTCAGAAAACGCAACACGAAATTAGCCACCCCGGATAACGTCTAGAAATTTATCCTTTGACAATTCCATCACCTTATCCTGCTTTTTCTCCTCCACACCATCATGCTCAACTCTCTGAGCTTGGTTAATTGCGTTCATAAGACGAATCACACCGCGTTGAGCTGTTTTGCGGAGCTGCTTTTCGCGGGATAGCGCGTCTCCGGCCTCCTCAGGGTCGACCGGCACAATGTGTTTTACACGAGCTCTATCCTTGTTACGGAGTTTTTCGGCTCTGAGTGCAGCACGAGCCTTGGCCTCAAGACGACTATCATCGATATCCTTGGCCATTTTCTTGGAGCGAATGAGAATGGGGTTCTCACGATCATATGCCTTTACTTTAGAATCGAGAATTTTGGCCATGGACTCTGCAAACTTATCACGCTCCTCACCACCTTTCTGCTCTTGTTTCTCGTTCTCATTGTCGTCGCATTGCTCGCTCTCCTCATCAAAGTCTACTTCATCGTCTCCGAGCTCAAGATCAGAACCAGATAGATTCAAATCAGAGTTTTCGGCATCAGACGAGCTTGATTCTGACTCGGCAAGTATTTTCTGTTTTTTAGCGGGTCCATTTAGTGTTTTAATGCGTTTTGACATTCACAGAGGAAAATATATTAGACTGAAAAATTATGTGACTAATCCTAGGTTCTTAATCCTCGTCTGTAGTTTTATGCAAAGCCCTCAACATCGGTCCAGCCGTTTGTGCTTTTAATTCTTGAATAGCATTATACCGAATACTTTCCTCGGAGTCGTTTTCAGGGTTGTCAGCAATGAGTATGTTCTGCAGCTGGTTACTTTCTTCGAGCTGATTCCAAGCCTTGGGATATGATTTCTGGGCCCACTCCTTGACCTGCTCTTTTCTTGAGTCTATCAGAGACCAATTGTAGACTGTGGCAATTAGTTTTGGCGATATCGAGATATTGTAAAGCTCGGGAGCCTGCTGTACAATCTCCAAGGCACGAGAGTAGTATCCATGATAACAGTTGGCGATAAGATATTGTGCTAGATTATCCTCGCTAGGTTTGATTCCATACCTTGAGGGTATCTCTTCCCATAAGTCATCAACGGCCTCTAGACTAATGGGTGCCAGGTGCTTGAGCAAAATCGATCCTGTGATGTTATTGAAACCTTTACCCTTAGCAAAACTATTGGTTTCGTACCACAAGTCCCTGACCTTTGGTGAGTCCGAAAGACAAGAGTAACCCAGCAGCATTGAGTTCATTATGTCAATGTCGAGGTCATTATTCAGGTCCATGCGAAAATATGTGTCTAACTCAGTCATACCCTCTTCATATTGCCACTTACCATACTCCACAAAGAGCATCAGGTACATTTCGCGTCCGGGGGGCATAATACCTTCCTTCTTGGCCCGGTTACGAAGGTGCCTGAACATGAGATGAGCAGCATCTGGGCGCCCTAGTGAGCAGAACTTCTTCTGAATAGGAATGTAAGATTGGTATGGCAGGGAAATAGAAGTATTAAAGATGCGATAAAGCTCCCACGCTTCACGGTAGTCGCCGCACCCTAATATTTTATCCATAAATGCAGTATAGATCTCCTTATTTTCGCTCCAGGGTAAATTGGGAGTTTCACCCCACTGCTCAATCAGGAATTTAGCCAGATCGGAAGTAGAGTCACGGTATAGGAACATCTTCAGCATCTCTATCTGAGCTGGTTGGCTGATGCTTGCGTTGGTGAGCATACGGATACGCTGATACACATCAAATTTAATAGAGTCATCAATGGATGAGAATTCGCATAGCTCAACCAAAAGTCTCGAGAGCACAGGAGTATAGCGATCATTATCGAGGGTCCAGTCGATACCCTCATGAATACTCTGAAGTAGAAGCTGACGAGCTTTCTCGATTTCAATGGCATTCAGAGCCCGATTAATAATTATGGAATATCCAGAAGCATCCGTTTCAATACCGCGCTCGCTGAAATAGTCTCGAATTTTCAGGATATCTGATTCAGGACGCCGAGCCATATCGGCAACTTTGAGAAGCCCAGACAGAGTTGAGGAATCTATCTGCAAATGGTGCTTTTCAATCTTTTCTACTACTGTTTGAACATTGGAAGCGCTGAAAATTTCCCACTGGAGCAGCAGATCCCATGTTTCCTTGACGAGCTCCTTGGTCATGATCTGCTCAAGCAATTGCTGGCCTACTGCTTTATCTACTCTGAAATTCATGACTGCCATTAATAGCAGCTCAAGGTACTCTAAACTCTCCTCGGGCTTCACACTTTGAAGCGCGGCGAAGAGTATGCGTTTCCCATCCACGTCAAGCGATATGTGCGAATCAAGGATGACAATCATGCTTTCTCGAGAAAGATTGAGATCCAGCATCTCTTCAAGTAGGGTTGCAGTGAGCTCTTTTAGTGCCTCGGGTTCATTTGCGTTGCTTATACTCAAGTATGCTGCTTGTACAACACTATCAGAGAGCGCATCACCTGAATCAGCTAGTATTGAAGGGATGTGTTTGAAATTTTCTGTGTTGGAGAGTATTTCAACAAGCTCCACCAACGCTGTATCAGAGAATTCATAATGTTTCTTGATGCCTTGAATAAACTTGACTGCTTGGTCCGCCGACTGGTGCGATATGAGCCACTTGAAATATAGGATTGCGTTTTGAACGTGAGTATTCTGATCAATTTTTGGAAGCTTATGAAGCTTGATAAATAGTTTGAAATTGAGGTGACCCTTTGAATCGCCCTCCACAATGGTTTGGAATATTTTCAAGAGGTCCTGAACTTCCAATTGCCCGCTCTCGACTGATTTATCCAATAAGCTATAAATGTGCCGAGGATAAGATTCTGATGGTGATAGCTGAGATATCAAATCAAGAACTGCGGGGCGGATGTCACTCTTGGACTGCAATTTTTCACGTAACGTCTGGGTCGCCATCAACGCTTTCGGGCTCAGTGTATCAGCTGGAGCTTTTGACCATGCTCGACTGACCGATTTGAATATATCCTTCATCGGTTGTAGGGCTGTACAGCCCGAGTGAAATTTTCGAAGCAGCATGTACGAGGGAATGGTGAGGGTGGCAAATGAGGGTGGCGCGAGTATGTGAATGGCCAGTGTAGATGCAAGTGTATCACCAATTAGTCTACAACCGTATTAGCCAGGCCAATCATTTAATGAGCAGGCACAAGTTGCTGCTAAAGCTGGTGCCAGCCATCTCAGACCTCAAGTATAAGTCTTATCAACCGAGGAGTGAATTTGATATTATGTGGTTGTGTAATTCATAATCTATAAATAAAAGTCCCATAACTCAATTGAGCAGGGCTCGAATGAATTTTTTACCTTGATCGGAGCTCTCCACCAAAGCAGCTTCCTGCGCGGTACGCTTCGGTTTAGCAGGGTCAGTTACAAGACGTAACAAGCTTTGACGACTTTGCCTAGGACCAGAGGAGTCTTCTGCATGTTCCTGCTTAATTTTGGATGCACTAGATTCAACCTCTGCGCTTTCTTCATCGTTCAGAAACTCTGTCTTCATGCGATACATTGGAGGCAGGATTTCTTGCATCTCGACCGCACGCGCATCAAAATAACTATTGAGATCTGCAGCACTAACGATTTGCTTCCTATCTCTTGTGTTTCTGGTGAATTCTGTGAGAGAGGAGACCACAGTGTCTAGATAGGCATCAAGCGCAGCCAGCACAATATCAGTGGTTCCCGCCTCAATGCCCCGCAAAAGCCCATTCTCGAGAGCTATGCTAAGCATACGTGATCCCACATTCTGGTTATCTGGCACTTCATATGACTCTGAGGCTAGGGGTGTGTCAAATCCATGAATGATGTCTTGAGTCCACATTAGGGGCCCCGAGAGACGAGGGGGGTGCATGGATTCCGGAACTTCACTTGGGGTTCCGACTTTGCGAGGCTTGGGTTTACTATCATTCTTCTTGTCTTGAACATAAGGAATTTTCGGCAGCATTGCCTGTCGCGTGGCCACCACAGTTGGTGGGGGGTTTTGCAGTTTCCGCGTAGCATCTTTAGTGATGTTGCGTATTCTTTTACGCTCTCTTGGCGGCAAACTCATGATTTCTCGGTGCAGAAGCTCGATAGGAGTGTCTGTATGCTGAGTTGTGGTCTTTTGCTTCCAACCATTGAGTGCACTATCATCTCCGGGAGGTAGCTCTCTGAACGCATTTGCCAAAATAGAAAGCAAGAGGTAGTTGTGAAAATGAACGTCTTTGCCAAGTAAACTCGAGACAGTAGCGCTGAGCTCTACTTTGCTCAGCTTGCCCATGAGAAATTGGATCAATGTGTCACGGTACTCATCCCACTTGGGTCCAACCTTCTGCTGGAATTTCATCATGAGAGAATCAATGTTTATACGCGTACTTGACTCCGCTAGGGGTGCCACGCGCTCGTCTTTCTCCATTAGCTTTGAAGGAAGGTGGTGAGTAAGAGCTTAGGGATGGTATAAGTCGAGCTATGTCTCATGGTTCTAAGACTTAGTGAGGCATCACGGCTATGCTAAGAGAGATCCCAAGAATTTCACCCGTAATCACACCGAGAAAATTGCGATATATTTAATCTGGGCCTGGTGGGAGCACCTACTTATCATACTTTATCATCCAGCCCTCGACGGAAATCAAGGACCTGCCATCAAATTTAGATAGATTAGCTCTAAATTAGGACCTACAAGATTTCTAATTCCTTTAAGCAGGAAAACACCTCGAATCAGGATCAAGGACGGTGGAGCACATGCAATATCCTCCCCCCCCGCTCGACACTCCATAGACCCCCTCACACCTTGTATTTTTTAATGAAAGGATCTGTTCGCATTCGTCTCGCTAGATTCGGCCGTAAACACCAGCCGGTGTACAATATTGTTGTGACAAAGGCCAAGAAAGCTAGAGATGCTTTTCCCATCGAAGTTATTGGCACATATAACCCAATCGCTACACCTCTAAGTCCCGCACAAAAGGCAGCCGGCGACATGCCCACAAAAGATGTCAAACTCGACTTTCTTCGCTCACAGTACTGGATTGGTGTGGGTGCACAGCCTACTGAGTCTGTATCACGGCTCCTCAAGCGTGCTGGTATCCTGCCAGGTACCTGGCCTGGCCCTTCTAAGGTTATTGAGAACAAGGCTCAGGAAATCGCACCTGTTAGAAAAGTATAGAGGGCACAAAATTAAATAAAGAGTTGTATATAAAGATGAAATGTCGAATTTTCAAAGTGACATGCTTGTGGTGCACGGCTCAGCTGTGAGCTGCCTTGTTGGTTTGCGTTTTAAGCTACTGCAATTTCCGGGGATCTTTTTCCTTGAGTTGCTTTAGCATAATGTGTTCATTGCTTTTCCAAAACGATGCCTGACCCATATCGTGCGTTTCGTCACTAAATCCCATAGATTTGCGCAGCTTGATAACTTCTTGGCGTAGATAAAAGGCGGTGCGACTACGAATATCGCATGCCTGAATACCAATCTGAAGTTCTTCTGGCACGTATCCACTGCGATCATGTCCCTGACACAATTCGGCCCATTCCTGGCGAAGGTGCTTAATTTCTAGGCTCGGCATTGGTGAACCAATTTTATAGCTAGCTGCTATGCCTTTCCCGTAACCCAGTGTACGTTTGGGTAGATCCTCTGGAAAAACCTTTTCGAGACCTGTTCCATAAATGGGTAAAATAATTGGCTGTTTCTTGGCTTCCAGTACAACTCTTGAAACCCCCCATTTGAAGTATTTCTGAGTGTTTTCGAATGGAGGATATGGTTGGTGTACGAATCCTTCAGGGAACATATGAAGCCACTGATTTTGATCTGCGAGCCAGATAGCCGTGTCAATTGCCGGTTGAAAGGGTCCAGAACCAAACCTATCAACCGAGAGTACTTGACCTAGAGAAAAAAACCAACTCGATGGCTGATTCTTGAAACATATATTTCGAGCTCCGAGTACCCATCTCATCTTCTCGGGCGCCATGAATTGCTTCATGCTGAGGAAACCAGACCACACAAGTGGGTCATCTAGGATCGAAATATGATTCATGACAGTTATTAGTCCCCGTTTCTCTAGCTTCGCTTGTCGAAGAGCTTCTTGAAGAATATCTTGACCCTCAACTTCAAACTTATGGTTCCTCCAGAACAATTTTCCAGCACCACCAACAAGCGCCATTGTTGTACTCGATAGTGGCTTCCACCACCATTTACCACGTGGGTACTCAAAGAAGTTGTCACGACCAGATTGGGCGATCTTAGCAAACATTGTGCGACTCTTTCCAGCTATTGAGAGCAGGGTTGGTGGTGGGACACTGTCTGACCCAGCTGACAGTATGGAAAAGTACTCTAAATTTCGGGACCAGGCAACTGGTATAGCTCCATTTCAACCCAACCGTCAACCTAAAAAGGCGTTCCCGACTATATTAGGTCAACATATTGTTGGGTTTTTAGTGTTCCCGATCAGTTTACTCGGACTATGGCTGTCGCTATTCGTGATGGCTATACCGGGCATTAGCCAGCTCTGGTTTAGGTATATTGTTCGCACGGTTTTAAGATTATTTTACGTGGATATCACCTATGAGGGAGAACGCAAGGCCAGCGTTCGCAAGAGCGACATCCAACGTGCCGCACCGGGGGATGTGATTGTCTCCAACTTTCTTAGCCCTCTTGATCCCATTGTGTATTCAAGCTTTTTTGACTGTCAATTTGTTTTCCCCAATAACGGAAAGTTCATTCCGTCCTCGTTTGTTGGTGCATGCAGCCAGGCCCTCAGCCTTGATTTGGCCAATGGCAATGGTCAGCCCATTGGAGAAATCGCCTCTCAGGCTAAAAGAGCTGCCAAGGTAGTGGTGCTTTTTGGTGAAGGAACGACTTCCAATGGAAAAGCAGTCTTGAGTCTCAAAAATGTCGACTGGGGAGCTCTTGCACCTATAGAATCCAGAGTTTTTACCAGTGCCCTCAAATACACCCCCAATACTATTTGCTCACCCCTTGGTGGTTCATTCTTAGGCTATTTATGGAACTTGCAGACGAGTGTCTGGTGGTGTATGGGTTCCGTTCAAATCAGTAAACCATTGGCACGCGATAGTCGTACTAAACTCGGTGCCAGCGGTGCACTGAGCATCTCCAGCCGCACCAAGCTAGTTGGTGATGAGCTAGACATTGAAGCGAAACATCAGTTCTCCAAAACCTCGAGAAACTAGGACCACGCGATGCATCTATAGCCTTCCCCAGGCTCGGATGAAGTGCAGGTAACGCAGGGTTATGCATCTCTATGCACAACTGTTTTGAAACGTTAACAAGTGACGGTCCTTTAAACAACCTAATTTATCATATACAAACTACAGAAGTATCTTCACATTCCTGATTTAACTCATCAAGAGGCTCTTGTCATGAAAAGGGAAAACCTCCGTTTTGGTGAAACTTTTTTCTTGACGTGATATTCTCCTTGGGCGTGGCATTTCCCAAACCAGAAGAGTGGCTTAGTCACTCATACATCACTCTATATCCAGCTACCGACGCGTCGACCTGAATCCCATTATGCATGGGCACATTCCATATGCACGCCACGAGGGGAGAGCCCCAGTTGGATCAACACCTAGCTCGTTGAAAAGTGGAGCAAGGAAAATAATTGCATACGATAACTATAGTGGTAACTTACATAGAACGCACTATCAGTGACATTGCTTAAATAGTGTAGTTGATAACACGAGACAAGTCGCAACGTTCCAGGACCCCGGCTGCATCAGGTTTACAGCTAATATGCAAGATGGCGAAAGCGATAAACGCGTCTGAGGGCAGGTAGTGATCATGCGGAAAGAATTGACTGAATGTATAGTAGACCCGGAAGTAGTAATGGGATTTCTCCCCCCTTGAGGTCAGATAACAGATCCATTTGACAGGCCTTAGCTCGATATTCAATATACAAAATCTGCAGGGGGGATGCATGAGCCAGTGATGGCAGTTTCACTACGCCGAGGGCGGCGTCAGCGTTAAAAAAATACTTATGGAGTTGAAACCCATGGAATTCCTAACTAAAATCAAAATTGAAACCTCTGTCGTTGATGGGGAAACTGCGTTCCTGTGATGCATCTCCTTGTACAAAGGGGCGCACACATGCATATGCTTGACATGCTAGGAGAAGAGGGGGTCTGTATATAAGGCGGTTGTTCCACTAGGCAAAACCTCCATCCACCCTGGGTCCACTCAAGTCTTTCCTTTCTAAACTCACTTGGTTGTCCTCCCATAAACAATCAAAATTATACTTCAAGAAAAAATGGGCCGTTACTTAGATCCACAAATTGCTGTTGTTGAAAAAGAGCTCAGCCGCCGTACGGCCGCAGACTACAAAACAGAGATAGTCGAACACATCATAGCCATGGATCAGGTTACTCGTCCCGATGCTAGTATGATCGATATGCAGCCAGAGATCCAATGGCGCATGTGGCCGTACCTCATTGATTTTATGGTCGATGTGCACCAAAAGCTCCAGCTCGAGCCCAGCACTCTTTTCTTGGCCATGAATATCGTGAACCGCTATTGTGCGCGCCGTATCGTGTTCCGCAAGCATTTCCAGCTGGTCGGTTGCACCGCCCTCTGGATCGCCTCCAAATACGAAGATAAAAAGAGCAGAGTTCCAACGCTGGCAGTACTCAATCATATGTGCTGCAAAGCCTACCAAGAAGAGCTTTTTGTACAGATGGAGAGACATGTCCTGAACACCCTTGAATGGACTATCACGCATTGTACTGTGGACACGTTCCTTAATATATGCCTGAGCCATGGAAGCTCTCCTCCTTTGCATTCATTGTGCTCTTATATCGCTGAGATCACTCTATACCATCGCGACTTTGTTGGCGCTGATCCCTATTTGGTTGCTCGTATGATTCACTTGTTGGCCATGCACATTCTTTCATTCTATCCCAACTTGAGCACTCAACAGCTCTCTCCAAAGGAATTACAGCTGCTTGACAAGTTGCAAGATGTGGTGCGTCACCCTTCGCGTGCTCTCGCAGACAAGTATAGCACCATGGACCGCTATCAGGTATCCAAATTAGTCGACAATTATGTTACTCGCCAAGAGATGAACGCCGTCTCTCAGGCATCTGTCAACATGGATGCTCCTGTATATGCTCCTCTCACGCCCCCTAGTACCATGGGCCGTGCCGAATTCACCCCACCTTATCTGAGCAGTGGATCTACATCGAGCCTTAGTAGCCGTCCGCCGGCTGGAGATTCGCCACTAACTATCTGCTCTACGGATGGCCATATCGGTATTGTGGACATGAACATGATGAACATGGATTCAAGCCCCCCAGTCACACCTTTGGACCCGCCTAAAAGGCCCTTCAATGTTTTTATTTAAGCTGCGGCACTAATAGCGGTTAACAAAGTCCCGCGCACCTGGCAGCACCACCTCGTAACCTTATATATAAGTATACGTGTTTATACCCCAAACAAATTTTCTTACATTGGCTTTCAATTGATAGAGCTTATACTCGCAAAACCAAATTTAGAATGATTCTATCAGAACTTATTCTGCTCATCACCAATGATTACCCACGCTCAATTCTACTGTGAATGGAATTGATTAGGTATATGCTAGTTTCTATGTATGCAATGTGATTGTGTCGTTCTGCTGAATATAATGCTCCGCAAGTAATAATGTACCAGCTGCTGATCACTTGTCTTCTGTGGCCTGCACATGGGCTGCAGCCAGCTGAAAATTTACATTCTTTTCAATGCTGTCCATCTCAGTCTCTGGAGGTGGACTAGGTATTGCCGAGTTAGTCCCGCTTTCGACGGGACTGAAAAGAGGTGGGCTCACAGGTAGAGTTTCATCCGCAAGAAAAGCTGGGTTGGAGGAAAGTTTCGTGTATTCACGGTGGTTACTGTCGTTGATACGGAACTTTGCGAGCGTTTGCAACAATTCATATCCAATGACAATCACCAATAAAAGAGTTTCGAGTGCTATAGTTTTTTGATGCTGCTGAAGCTGTTCAACGGCGGAATTTAGCTCTTCATGAAGCTTCAGGGTTTCCCTCACATATGTAGCATTCATAGATTGAATATAGGCCTCACTCTTTTTGTTTTGTAACTCGAGGTTATTTATTCGATTGAGGATCACCTCGTAAACACTACCGACGCCATTGACCTCGGCACGAGGGCGACAGCACTGCTTGTTCTCAAGCGGAGACCCTGAAGTATCACAGGGATCCACCTCTACGCTTTGATTGTCGCAATCTTTTGGTTCACTATCCTCAGGAGTCAGGATAGTTTTGGACTGATCAAGCATTGTGGTACCGTAAACTCCAATAGAGTTGACTGGGCAAAAAAATTCGCTGCCCCAATGTGAAATGAAATCAATTCTGATATGAGAAGCCCATATGTGAGGCTTCTCGATGATAAATAGCTGCTCAGTCCGTTGATCCTTGGCATTAAAGGATCCCAGTAGACCCCAGTTTGTGGTTTCATAGGTGTACCTATCGGTTCCATAAACCTTGATTTGCCGAAAGGATGAACTAAAGAGCTCAAAGTTGCCAAGTGCTATCGAGTCTACAAGAATATCCTGGCACAGCTGAATGTGCAGCGACTTGCCTGGTGCAGAGCACTCAAATAATAAGTAAGAATCTTTGTCGGGTTTAAGCACATCCGCTGGATTCTGTGCACTATGAGAGTAGACAACTGCAGCAGCGCAGTCGTCCGATGCGTAGTTTGTGCGCATAAGTCAGCGATATCCTGCAGCACCGCTCTAAAACTGAGCAGAACCCATCTACCGAATAGTCTAATAACTGATATACACGAATGTAAAACTTGGTTTATTACTCTGCAATGAGATTGGACGATATTCGGCTTATGGTATTTTCTTCTGATTAGCAGCCAAGAAACAATAATAGCTCACCACTACTATCGAGGAGGCCCACATATAATGAGCCTTAGGACCCTTGATTAATAGCCCGCATAGCAATTCTCAGTGAAGATAAGAAAAAGGCATCGATCCCTTAGTATATACAGAAGAGTCGCCTGTTTTGGCATTTTTATACATTATGCATGTCTTGGACCTCTTGCTGCGAAGGGGACAATCTCCTGACATAAGCGGCACCCCTTCCCCCCTGCGTAACTTGAAGGAAGCTCAAAAAAAAGATACTAGAATAAAGTCGTATAGGTTAATTCACCACTAATCGGGATCTATGTACTCTAAATAACTCAGTTAAGTGTGCAAAATCAGGGGTCAGAGATTTCAACTACTTACTGCGCCCCATCCCATATAGAGAGAGTTACCTGTGACAGGCAGCATTGTCAGCATGAAGACATTCTTTCTGTCGGCTCTAGCGCTGGCGTTTGCACAGGCTCCGGGTGGTGGTCAAGTGAATGGAGGTCCCCCAGCTAATGTTCCGTTGGATGCAGCACAGCCGGGTGTTCCCCCCAGCTCTTCCACCGCCCCCGCTGCAGCTGACGCGACGGACCCTGGCAGTACGCAAGATATGGGACCCTGGGTGGAAAAGAGTTATTTAGAAGGTACTTGGCAGTCTAAATCAGGTATGGTTGTCACAGGTCCAGACTTTTACGACCCAGTGCATGAACTCCTGATCGACCCCGGTCTCCCTGGTATCTCGTACTCATTTACCAGCGACGGTTACTGGGAACAAGCTATTTATCAGATTACTGGCGATGGAAGCAACCCTTCTTGTCCTACTGCCGTCCTAATTTTCCAGCACGGTACTTACGAGATGCTTAACAACGGTTCACTCGTGTTAACTCCCTTCGAGGACGATGGCCGCCAGTTGCTTTCTGATCCTTGCGGTGACTCTAGCGACGAGAGCACCTATAGCCGCTACCATCAAGTTTTGACTTTCAAAAGGTTTGAAGTTCTCATCGATAACTACTATGGCCGTTACCGTCTCAACCTCTATGGATTTGATGGTGCCCCAGTTCCTCCTCTTTATTTGGCCTATAAGCCTCCTCAAATGCTTCCTACTGAGACAATGAATCCCACTGGTACAGCCACGGGAGGTTCAAGCTCGTCGGCAGCCTCCGCCCGGGTCAAGCGTCACCTCGAGAACAACCGGAGACTCCGTAAGCGCGGTCTCAATACTGAGGCTCGCTTAGCCACTAAAAAGCAATACGAATATCTATGGTATGCCGGCGTATCACTTATAATGAGTGGTGGTCTGGCTCTCGCCGTACTTAGTTAAACGCTTAAAGTTGTAGGTTTAGCATTTGTAGCATCTGAATATATACATTAATTACTCATTTTAAAAGGTGCGTCAAGCGGTGCTGGTAGCCCCAGCGGCGACCTGCAAAGCTCTCAAAACGATGTTGCGTTGAATGCTGGGTTTGAGAACTGATGGGTCGTAGCCACGAGCCTTGACCATCTCAGCAGCACGCTCAGGCTCTTCTTTGACGATGCGGCGAGCTTCAACCGCAAGTTCAGTGGTACCTTGAGCTTCATGACGGAGCTGGTCACGCTCTTGCTCGAGCTTCTGAATCTCAAGCAAAACGGTTTTGCCTGGCATCGCAGAGGTTTCGTGAAGTTCCTTACGCAGCTCTACAACTTTGGGATCTTCTTTACTGGCGTTCAGCTGCAGTCTTTTAAGATTAAACTCCTCAAGTTTGGCCAACTCGTCTTCACGGACTTGAACGGGGATTTCGGATTGATAGGTTTGCCAAGAGGTACCAGCAGCACTCATAACTTCAGCAACAGCCCATGATTTGCGTGCGCTAAGCGGACGAACGTATTGAATCCGCACGACATCGCCTTCTCTGCACTTGTCAAGCTCATCGTGAACAAGCATATTTTTGTGATCAGTGACATATTTCGAAACGATACGATTCCACTTCACCTTCTTTATTTGCACTTTGACCGTTTTGGCCATTTTTCCCTGAGAAACAACCACTCCCGTAAGTGTCGGTCGCATGTGTAATTTTCTCCCGATCCGAGTGGGTAAGCTCTTTAGAACTGGGGTGAAGAAACCTGAATCGTGAACGACGTAACCTCGAGTCATATATCAGATATACTAGATAATTTTGGCGTATATATACTTATTCAGACCTCCAGCTGATTATCCTCGTCGGTGTCGTCAAAGATCTCGTTGCCCACCTCCTGGTGGTTGAAGTCAGTCAACTGGTCTTGTGCGTACTTTTCAGCAAGGAAAAGATATAAATAAGCTCCTAAAGCACCAACAGATCCATAAATACACAAATGCTGGACGGTGAGGAATGCACGAGTCATGAAATGGCCTTTTTCATTGAGGAAGGAGCTGAAGATCGCAATCAGGAAATCACAAATACCCAACGGAATGGCAGGGGTAAGAAAGCTACGCCATTGCCAGCGGAAGTCCTCGGCAAGTAATGCACGGTTCACAGATATAACTGCAGATAATCCAGCAACGGCAAACATCATAGCATCGGCCAGCAGGTAAGCAATACGGCCCAAGTAAGGTTCATGACCCAAAGAGTAGTGGATAAAAAGAGTAATTATACGCATAACAGCAAGTGGAGCAGCTGCAAGTAAGATAGTCTTGTTGAGACGGACCCAGTCAGGTACAGTGTTTGATGAGTAGATGCGAGGGGTATCGGTGAACTCGCGAGCAGCTCCCCACATTGCAAATGGAACTTGCAAACCAGTAAGGAAAATGGGAGTAAACAAATAGGTTAACCAAACAATGCCAGGAGAGTCCTTGAAGCGGGGAGACTTGGACAAATCGTTGACGGCCTGGAAGATTAACAAATAGATCATAACCATGTTAAATGTAAGTAATGCCATAACATTGAGTATTTTCCTGTGTCCACCACCGGCACGGTAGATTATGGGACCAATTGCGGCGCATACAAACATGACGAGCAAGCTGAGTATCTCCTGGATCTGGCGGAATATACCATCTGGCAAACCCAATAAGGCAAATGCGAATGAACAGACAAATGAAAAGATAGCAGGAGCACCATGCGCTACGAGAATGCTAAATATCATACTCTTAAACACAGGCTGGAATCGAATCTCCTCACTGCGGCTCCATATACGCTGTAGCTTCTCAGGCTCGTTCAAACCACTCCGGTTAGTGACAGTGTATTTGAGAATATAGGCAATACCGGCCATGACGACACATTCTAATGCAATCACTAGCAAAGTGCCCAACATTATTATGCGTTTGTGTTGAAAGGCAGGTGGTGTGTCAGAAGGTGGATCTGCCGGGTTAAGATGTGTGGCGGTGGCGCATGATAGGAGATAACCGTCAGGTCAGTGAGCAGTCCAATCAATGGGAACTCTTCGATTGGAGGCTTGGCACTATGCTCTAATTTTTCATTTATTAATGCTATCTATAAATTAATCATATTTCTCCATCTCTTCATCACATGGGCGTTCACGCTCACGGCTTGCCAAAAGAAGCCCAGCAATAAGCGCCGTTGAGGTGCCGCAGAGAATGATATCATTCCATAACTGTACTGATTCCACCTCAAGCGGGAACTTGAGAGCTGCAATGATTGCACCAGACATATTCTTGGGGATATTAAGCCGTAGAACCGTGGCGCATGCAATCACATAAATGCCGTAAATGTGTGAGATTAAAAGAGGATCTGTGAGCAGATTTGGTCTCATTCGACGTTTCACCTTGCGCAAGGTGCCAAAAATACCATTCATACTTGTTACAATCACAATTCCGCTCATGAAGATGCCTATTATCCGGACCCAGTTATCAACGCTATAACTGGGATACCTATGGTAAAGAGTGGCGGCTATTTGTGTGACGAGAGCATCACGAGGGCCGATTTCTCCATGTGAGGGACGTGCCAAAAGGTACCATACCATGCGACGATAGCTATTGCAGAGACGGTACACGCAGTAGATGGCAAAAATGAAGTAAACAGCGCGTACCCCTCTACCAAGCAAAGTTTGATAGAACTTTTGTGTTTTCAGTCTCTGCTCGATATCCTCTTTATCAATACGAAGCTCATGCAGTAGGTTCTCTAGAGCACTCAATTCTGTTTTGCACTCGTCTCGGCGGCGAGTGGCCTCGTCAGACCTGCCAAAAAGCCGGCCTACCAAATTAGTTGAGCTAGGCCTGAGCCGATTACGAGCCTCGACATTAAGTTTCGAGAGCCGGAGCTCTTCCTCGGATATTAGCTCCTCAGTACTAGAAACAGAGGAGCTTATCTGCTGCATCTGCTGCTCGGTCACAAAATCATGAGCCAAAAAGGCGGTATAAGGCGCAATTACTGAAGATATACCACACAGTGCTGCCATCATTGTGATGCCAATGAGTGCATTGCAAGCCAACAACTGCATTCTGATCCACTCTGAAGTACTTGCGCTATGTTGGTTGCCGGCAATGGGGATATAGGAGCTCAATAAGAGAAAGTTTGTAATGTATATTCCATATCCCACAAATATCCAGACAAAGTAAAGCGACGAGCGCGCGCGAATCCACACCGGAGTAGCCGTATCGAGGTGGAAAACCGGGTAGATGAACCCCAGGGTACACAAGAGAGTGAATGTGAGCCAGTTCCAGAGATACTTACGCAATTCCAGCGTGCTCAATTCGAGGATTTCCCAAAATACCAGCTGTAGCACTAGACTAGCGCAAATAACTGTTGTGTTGAATAAAAAAAGACGGATGGGTGATAGATTGAACTTTCTTGAGAACTTCAGGCCAATAAGGCCAGCTATACCACCCGTGAATGCGAAAATCAGTACATCCTTCATATTAGTGACCGATAAAGAATTTCTGATCAGGATCAGCAGTAAGATTATGTATAAATTATATCTCCCAGGGTCAAATCTTGGCTTGAGGCTTAGGTCATGTATGGGGATCAGAGCCAAGAGATAGCTTGTGATTGTAGTACAAACTATAGGGAATGGTTGCTGAATTAAACTAACGAGCCAGATGGGTGTTTCAGCTGGTAAGAAATTTTCACACGGACGTGGAAGTGGTCAATCTATAGAATACTGAAATTGGGAAACTAAGAGTCGCGGATATCGTACCCAAAAACTCAATTGATAACTTGAAGTGTGTTGTACACGTAAATCACAAATGTGAAATGCGAAGAAAAAAGAAGTATAAAGACCTCAGGTCTTTGTACATAAATGTGCTAATTGCGGTATAAATAGGGATGGGCATGGTGTTCAGACCTCATATTCATCTTCGTCTTCCAGTAGCTCACTTTGGCCCTCATAGCCTGGATCGAGCGCAGTGGATGCATATTTCGCCACGACACCGAGATAGAATATTGATCCAAGCAGGCTGGATGCTCCGGATACAATTGAAATGATGAACTTGCGCCGAAGGTTCGTGGCCAATGGCACATCACGGAATGCCCAATCGTATCCAAAAGCTCCCAGCTCAAACAAGCTGACTGGAATACCCACTACAAGGATGCATTGCCATTTCCAGTGGTAATCTCCGTTCATTACCGAGCTGTTGGTACACCAGGTAGAGATGAAAGCGCAACATACCAGGAGCATCAAATCGCTGAAGCTGAGGCAGATGCGCTCTAAATAATGCTGGGAGTCCAATTTCGTGTGGACTATCTCGGTGCAGGCGGACAGCAAAACCAAGGGAATACACCAACCCCACCAGAGTTTGGGTACTGAGGTAGGACTCTTCAGCTCGAGAAGTTGGCTATCAAGTGGTAAAGCCCAGTTCATGGCACTCATACCACATAACACTGTCACCAGGCAAATTCCGAGGACCCATAGTACTGTAGATATAGGGGAGAACGGGAACGGTTGGGTCCAGAGCCTCAGACCGTAAAGTAGCAAAGAAGCACCAAGAATCCCGGCGAGACATCGCTCAGGATGGCACCCACCGACAAATCTGTATGTAATGATGGCACTGAACGCGCCAAAAGCCATGCAAACAAGCGAGATAGCTAATGTGCTTGCCTGTCTAGGCGGCCCACCCACGTCAGCTATCTGCAATAGAGTATTGAATAGTATCTCGAGTGTGTACCTGAATCCCACACCAACATATACGCCCATAAGAAGCGGCCACTTGACCGGCTGAAACAATACCTGGTACATTTTCGACCACATTCCCCGCAAAACCTCAGTATCCTCAAGCCCGCTTTCAAAGCGGACAATGTTATGGATTTTAATGACTGTTAAGGCTATAATCACTAGCAGAATAATGAGGAGCAGCAGCACCTGAACTTCCGACTTCCAGCTCATTGTTGGGTAATGACAGGAGAAGGGAGAGGCGAGACCAAAATGATGCAGGATAGAGTAAGACGTCGTGAGTCCCCTGTATAAAGTGTAACTTGTCTTATGTTTTAGATCCAAAGGATGAGCCTCTTGAGCTATATGTTTACCGTGTAAAATTCCACAGCAACTTTTATGTATGTGCCGACACGGTCCAACTGCGCCTACCTTTTCTCAATTAAAATCAGTCAAGAGCAAATGAAACGGATCGAAGGATAGTGCTATATCTAGTTGTGTACAATTACAAGTTTTGATATACACCTCACATGTACGTATTTAGTGCCTGTGTACCGAAGTTAGAGGGCATACCCACTCGGAGACTAATCTGAGACCAACTAGGCTAACCAGGCACAGCTGCTTCAGGAAGATCTAAAGTTATCTATTTTTATGCTCATTTAATGTATCTAGACCTCCAATGATTCAAGTAGTGGACGATGAATATTAAGCCCGTGACCGTACTTGTCTACCAGCGCACGCTCATGGGCAAGTGTCTCTTTACGGAAAGCAAGACGGCAATCAGGAACGTTTGCTTTCTCAATGTTGACCTTACCAGTGTGCATATCGTATCCCCAGTGCTCCTTGATTTCATTCTCGAAGCCAGACTGAATTACAGAGTTGAGTGCCAACTCACGGGAATCAACAGCAGTGAGCTTGTAGATCTGGATAGCAATACTGTATTCCTCAATCAGCGGTTCACGAGTGAAAGAGAATTGTAAGGGGTCATCGGAACTCAACGAGACGCTTAAACCACGACGGAAGTAATTCACAAATGGGTTCTTCTCGTAGCTCAAAAAGAGTGCGTTGTTGGAGAGGGGCGACATTGCAATTCCAATTTGATCAAGGTAGAATAACAATTGCATGAACGGTAACTTACGCAGCAAAATACCATGCGAAATTCCATGAGAAGTGAGGAAAGCTGCAATTGTGTGCTCGGGATCACCTGCCTCGCCGCAGTGAGGGCGCAAAACAAACGCATTTAAGCCCAACTTTTCCCGGTACTGATTGAGTGTTCCCATATTAGAGTAGAGATAGTACAAGTAATACGAGTAGGGAGGGTTAGTTGCGTAGCTCCACTTATTGGGGGACGGATAGCGCTCGCTGAACCGACGGTCTTGCTTTGATTCATCGTCAACCGAGTCAAAACCAACGACACGCTGCAAGAAAACGTGAAGTTTGGGGTCCTTGCTAGGATCCTGTGTGACCTCGAAGAGAGGCTCAAACAAGTTGCGAACGATATCCCCAAAGTTGTTGACCAAATCAGATTTCTTGTAAATATCATAGAGACGGGGAACCTGAATCAACCAGCGCACATTGTCACTGAACAATTTGTTATCAACAACCCACGCGGCTAACTTCGACCATTCATCAAGACTGCGTCCGTAAATAGAGATACGGTACTCTGCCATTTGGTACTTGGAAGACTCCAGGTCACTCAACACTTCACGAGTGAGTTCAGCAAGATATCTTCCCTTGAGTAAGTTGTCTGTCTTGAGGAAAATCTCACGCAAACGAGACTCTCCAACAGGATTATATTTTAGGTTGAACTTGTCAAAGCGCTGGAAAGCATCCTGATGGGCGTGCATATCGAGAGTATCGATATTGAGGTCATAAGCAGTCAGATTGAGAGATTCAAAAACTTCCTTCAAGGTTAGATACTTCCCATCACGAAAAATTACCACCTCGTCTGGATTCGTCTTGATCTTTTTTTTAATGAACCGAAGCAAGTGCTTTTGCGTCATACAGGCACTATGATGAACATGAGTATCCACCTTACGGACGTTATAAAAGTCACGGTGAGGGATCTGCTTAGATTTGTGAAGCTCTTCAGTGGAATTGAGTAAAAAGTACAAGTTCCAACGCGCTTCAAGATATTGCATCCGACGGAAAGCAAACGACTTAGAGGGGCCATCGCTGCAAATAGCAGAGATCTTGTCGTAAGCCTTGTAGTATTCTTTCAGGCTCGGAATATCACTGACTTTGGTATTGTCCTTATCATAGACTTGATAAACAAAGTCGTCATCAGCTTTGAAACTGTAGTCGTTCTTTGGGGGAATGATGCACTGATCCATACTAAAGTCTTGGCCAACATTCTCAGGCGAGGGCTTAGGACGGACCTCTTTGAGAAATTGCTTTGTCTTTGGATCCCACTCGGGCTCAGGAGGTGATGGGTAAATTTTCCAGCCAGCTTGATTCTTGTGATTCTGAGTATCGTCCTGGACAGAGGCCAGCATGAATTTACGGCGAATATCCAGGCACTCGGCAACCCGAGTGTATACTTTACGTAGTTCGGCGATCTTTGTAGCATCTTCTTGCTCGTCGAGCATAAGAGTGCCGCGGCGACGAATTGATGATAGCGCAAGGTTGCTATAACTGATCTCTCCAGTGCAGTATTGGTGCTCCAATATATCGTCACTCCGATGGGATCCCACAACAGCACTAGCACTAACCTCGTAGGGTATCTCACGGGCAGGGGCACCCACGACATCTAGAGCATGAAGACGGCCACTAAGGTCGTTATTCTGACGTTCCTCAGAATAGGAGACTTCCTCATCAAACTCGCTATCAGTGTCATCGGCAGTCATATCGTGATTGCTATATGAGGCGTGCATGGTTGGATATATCTTCTATGTGTGCTGCCAAGGTGACTGAATAAGATAAGTTGAACCTGCTACAGAATACCACTGATAGTGAAATTGGCGGGGATACCAGTGTGAGACTTATACTTTAATATATCTTTTAATGCGAATATCTTGAATATTTGAATAAGTTGCGTTTATCCCACCCAGTACCCCATCCTCCCGGCAATCGAAGCAGTTCACCAGCCAAGTTTCATGAGAGACGAAGACAAAAGTACCCAAGGGTAATTGCTGGGCATCGTAGATATCTATCCAAACCCACCGACAATCGAGGAGGATAATTATCATGATCAATGAAAAGACCGCGCTCAATAAAACTTCAGCAAAGTTCATGCACGGGAGGTTGCGTCTAAAAGGACTCTAGCTCTGGCTCTGCCATTGGTATGAATGAGCACAAAGTCTCTCGAAAATGCCTTTTTTGAGAGAATTGACCCATTTGAAAATACAAGTGGGCTAAAGTCAAGTCTCTAGTGATGCTGAGTCTGGGGGTCTAAATTGCTTGAACCGCTTCTACCACTTGCCCCAATGACAGCGAAGATCGTAAGTGTCCCCAAAGACCAAGTTGCAGAGAAACTTGCTCAGATTACTATTGAGTATCAAGATAAAGCCATCGCGAATAAAGGTGTTTTCAATGTTGCGATTTCTGGTGGCTCGCTCGCTAACACTATAGCTAAGGGTATGCTCAACAACCCCAAGGTCCAGTGGAGCAAGTGGGTGATCTGGTTGGCCGACGAGCGTATTGTGCCTCTTGATCACGAGGACAGCAATTGGGGTATTTTCAACAAGGAAGTCATTGAGAAGATCCCCGAGAGCGACCGCCCCAGGAGCCACACCATCGCTACAAATCTTGACTATGACAAGACTCCCACAGGGGAGTATGCTGCTGAGTATCAGAAACAGCTTGTTGATGCTCTTGGCAATGTGCCTGTCATTGACTTCATCTTCTTGGGTGCTGGTCCTGATGCTCATACTTGCTCCCTCTTTCCCGGCCACAAGCTTCTCGAGGAGCAAAAGTTGTTTATTGCTGGTATTGCCGACAGCCCCAAGCCTCCTCCTCGCCGTATCACCTTGACCAAGCCTTCTCTCAAACTTGCTGATAAGCTTGTATTTGTCTGCACCGGTGCCGGTAAGCAGCCTGCTCTTGAGGGTATTTTCGTCAAGAAGGATGCCGGCTTGCCTAGCTTCCAGGTCAACGAACTGGCCAAGAACGAGGTTGTTTGGTTGTGTGATAGCGACGCTACTGAGACTATCAAGAGTGTTTTGTAGATATATCATTATCGTCATTATATAAAAATTTGTCTTAAAGTCGTTAAAAGAATAAAATAACACTGGTCCTTTTATGACCAGTGTTATTTTGGTGTGTCGTTACAGGTCATTGAGGAATTGCAGTACACGATTGACGCTCTGAATTCCTATCATTTTGTTACTACTCTCAAGCATCACCATAATCTGGCCCAAGTCACAAGACACAAATTTGGGGTGCTTGACAATAGTGCGGTATGCCATAGTACAGGGTATAGCAACAGAGCCGACGGGTAAAGGCTGAGAGGCCGAAAGTGATAAGCAGAAAAGCATTGACATGGGGTCCTCCTGGCACGCTGAGCAGCCGTAGTCAATATTTTTCTCCGGATCTGATACCGGCTGTTGCTGCTGCTGTTGAGATGGAGGTTCTGCGGCTACCGCTGCTTCTCGCTCTTCAGTTTCTTGAACCTGGGCACATATGCATGGACTGTTAGCCGTGCAAAAGCCACACCCTTCGCCATTGGTTAGCTTGAGCTTGTATGTCGGCTTGAGAGCTACCGGTGAGAGCATATTCTCTACACTGGCTCGCATGAATTTTCTTGAAGAGGGATTTGGCTTGCGTTTCAACGGAACAGCCCCACCCTTGGATATACTAGACATTGTTATTTCTGTGCCTAATTCAGCTACCGGTCTCGGCGCGACTGGTATGGGCCGCGAATTCATCTCTCTTGGAGGGGGCGCGACTGTAGAAGGGGCAACAGAGAAGCTCTGGGGAAATTGTTTGATTCCAATGTCTTGACATAGACACTCATCTCGTTCACACAAACCACAGTCCGCGTCTTCTGAACCCGGCGTCGATGCCTTAATTGACTTGTCTTTGCGTTTAGGCTTGCGTCCCGGCTTTGGCCGAGGGGGAAGTACCCATTTACGTGATGCCGCAATCCGGGCGACTGGTCGCCTCAACTGCGGCCCTGATGTGGGTGCTGGGGGAGCGTCTTTAGCTGGCGCTATAGGCGGCTGGCTCATCTTTGATGCTTTAGATAAGATCCCTGATCGCTGAAATTTTGACACACTAAGGGTTTGAGGGTTCAATATGCAGGGCAAACCCTCCCCAGTCTAAGTATAGCTATCCAATATGGTATTTGAGCTAATGATTATAATTATATAGACTTTATTTTTGAAAACATGATACAGGTTTACGAGTGCCGGTTTGCATCTAGGTATAGATTATATAATCTACTAACGCAATGCAGGAATAATTTCCGCGTACTTGACAGTCTCGGGGGACGAGCCCTTATTATCTTTTTCAATTTGGAGGGCCATCTCCATGTTCTCATCGGCTCCCACAAATAATGTGCAGTAGTTACGGCGAGGCATGGTACAGTGATTATTACGCTCGCTTCCGTCTGTATCCTCCTTGAATAACGGGATCATATCCTCTACCGTATTATCACCAAGGTAGTGGTTCTTATTACGCTTGTTCATGAAATCAGCAAGCAAGCTTGGGGGAGGGGTGTTGGTGATAGCGCTAGAGATGGGACAGATAATATAGCGAGGGTCGTTCTCCGCGGCGACTTCAGACTTCGATTTGAAGCGACCAACACCACAGAGGTGTACATCACCTGCCAAGATAGTCACACGGGTGTTAGTCTTCTCGGCCAAACGTTGTAGGCGGAGAATGAGCTTGTTGCGCTCTTTTTTGTGAGGCGCAGCACACCAATGATCACCCAAATCGTCCAAAAGTTCCACCTGCCCATCAAACTCGTTGACAAATCCTTTGAGAATCACACCATGGCGAGCAAGCCACTTCACGGGTTTAAGGACGGCACTGGACATGAGCGCTTCGGCCCACACCATACGAGGATACGCAATAGGAACACCCAACATGAGCAAAAAGTGCTTGGTATCAGGGTTGGCGAGCTCCTTCTCTGCACGAGCGAAAAAGGCTTCATAACTGTCAGGTGCTAAAACAGTGTTTTGAGTACGCTCAGTGCGGCAATCCAAACCACAAAAGGCCACACTTTTACCCAACTGAGCCCAGATACTACGCGCAGGATAATCCATGTAGGGGCCATTCTTTCCCGTCATAAGCCAGCTACTGTCCTTACGCTTAGGGTCGTTGGTACTATCATCAGGTGAGATGCACTGCTGGAACAATAAGTAGTAACGATGAGCGCTATCAGCAATTTCCTTGAACATAGGAGTCCTCTGCGTGGAGTCCTTGTAGGTACCAAATCCATCAAGAACATCGTGGTCATCGTAAATGTTCAACGCGGGAATGGTTGCAAGGGCCAGGGGTATGTCCGGCTGGTGGGTTTCACCCTGAGTACCTTTCCAGTAGCCGGAACCAAACCACTGGATATAACTCTTGATGTAATAGAACTCCATCCCTTCTTTATCCTTATCACTGGGCTTGTACTTAAATCCCTTCTTACTGAGATTGTGATGCGTCCACTTCTTCATCACAGGCAAATACTCGGTGATCGAGTCGCAATAAAGCTGGTCACCACCTCCAAGGGCGTAGTTGAACGGCTTAGCTTGGTGTTTCTCCATGACATTGGTCCACAGACTGTTTGGGAACTCCGCAGTAGGGGTACCTAGTGAGAAACCGTTGCAGCTAAAGAATAGAATGTTGGCTTCTTCTTCAGTACCGGGGATATAAAAAGTAAATGGCTCATGCTCACCCTCAAGCACATACTCTACACGCTGGCCCTGCTCAAGAAGTGGAATCTCAAAGTCAAAACGATACCAGCTGTAGCCATACTTCTGGAAAACTCTGAACGGATTTATATGGGCACCACTTAGGTTGAATTTCAAGGGGTTATCATAGTCGGAACTTGAGTCTTCAAAGACATAAAGCACGGACCCCTTCCAGTTATTGTTTTCGGTACCCCAAGTGCGGAGAAGAGGGCCGCAGACAATCTTGTACTTGCTGCCTTGGTACTCGCGGTTACGCTCGAACTCAACTGGCTTACCCTCAGGAAGATGTGAACAGTCTTCTGAGTGGTGTTGATGCATGAAGAAAAGAGAGTTGCTTAGAATCCTTTGCTTGTATATGCTTCAACCCTGCATGCGTCTGCATTTTGGGAGGCTGGTAGGAGCTGCTAAGTTACCGTAAAATTAAATGATGGAATCTCGTGAAGTTTTTAATTAAAACCCAGGCCTGATAATTGGATTTCTCGTACCTGAAGTGAGGTCCATATTTGGCGTAATGTTGATTGGCGCCCTTGCCTCCAGATATCGCTGACTAACCAACGCCAACAGCGCGATGCTTGGTTGATAATAGATAAAATTACATTTTGCCGAGCTAAAAAGCCGCGAACTCGAAGTTTGCGTAATCTCAGGGCTGTAGTTTGCTTAGATGAACTTGCATTACACAATGTGCATATACCCAGGCGCCAGAAGAACTCTTACTGGACTTGGAGTTTTGTAATCAATGGATGTCAAGGCTGCATTATGGTTAGAACCGAAGCCTGGCTCGCCTCTTCATGAAGCACTTCAGCAGCTCATACAAGGATTGGCGCCATTATTTGACGATGCTCCGAAATTTGAGCCCCACATTACGCTCACATCCGACGTATATGTCAATCGACAATCACAGGTAGACACAATTCTTGACCGGGCCCTCGCAGCCACTCATTCTGTGCCCCAACTCACTGTCATTCTTGAAGCGCTCCAGTTTGGTACTAACTTTTTCCGGAAAGTGACGCTGAACGTCCCCAAGAGCCCTGAGCTCGTGAGCCTTGCAATGGTATGTCGAGAGAGGTTTGTTGTTTTTCCGCAGCTGAAATCACAGGCAAAACATTTTGAGGCTCTACCACCGGTAGAGCAGCAAGGGATTATGGACACCGCAAGTAAGAGTGCGCTTGACTGGGCGAATAGTGAGTATTCTCCACACCTCAGCCTGGTGTATTCAAATGTCTACACACTCTCTGAGGCAGTGAAACAAACTATTGAGAACCGCCTACAAGATGTTTTTGGACCAACCTATGCCTCAAGGGGTATTGGCTGGACTGGTGGTCGAATTTCTTTAGTCGACATCAGCGGACCACCTGACAATTGGCCTGTTCTAGGATATAGAGATATTTGAGTGTTGTTTATTTATAAATTACGTGGTTTTATATCGTAATTCAGTTGTGCGGTACCCTCATAGTATGTCGGAGTCACATCCAAGTGTTCTTCAGAGAGCTTCTCAGGCAATTCCATGTCTAGTGGCTCAGTTAACGGCTGAACTTGCCAGATATACACCTGCTTCTCCCCGGTAGGGGGTGTTCCACTAGGATTGTGTTGGTAATGATACCAAACACTATCAGAGCTTATAGGGGGCATGGCTTCTTCCATCTGGGTCCTGAATTTTGAGAAATACAGACTTCTTCTCAGCCGCACAAGACACTGCTTATCGCTGAGACAGAGAGGAATAATCTTATCAAGCGTGTATAAACGCTGAGCCTCTTTAAGATCAGCAATTGAGGAAGCCATCTATAGAAATGAGGCCAATTTAGGGAGCTACTGGACCACAAAGCGAACCAATGAGTCGCTTACCGTGAGATGACGTTAATCGCGGCAAAATTGAACACACGAACACGGGAAACAAATTAAATTAAAATCGGCAGTTATATATAAATAGCGACATGATAAATAGTTTTTAACATTTATGCACTAGGAGTGCTCTTAATATTACCTGAGCGGGTAGGCTGGTTGCCAGCACGCTGGATAACTTGGCCATCACTTTCAACGAGTGCCACGTCTTTGCGCTCGGTGTGGGCCTTACGCCAAACTTCCACTTCACATCCGCCACGAATGACAGCAACACGCATTGTAGCGAGCAGGTTGTGTGCGGCGTTGGAGTGCTGATAAACACCACCATTAAAGACGGCAGTGCCATCTTTACCAATAGCACTGCGAATGAGGATACGTCCACCAGGGTGGCGGTCAACAAAGTCAGTGATATCATGGACAATACCAGATATGACAACGAGATCGCGGCCGGCGCTCTCCTCCTTGAAGTCATCAAACTCGATAACAGGGAGCTGATCGATAGGGACACCCCAGTTGAGGCGTGATCTCCAGCGATCAAGTTTCTTCTGCTGTTGCTGAACAAGTCCCTGTTGGATAGCGTTACGAGAGAAGCGCTGCAAGTTGTAGGCGAGGCCCAATTGCTGCATGACCCAAATAAAGGCCTTAGTGGGATCGTACTGGTACCATTTCAAGGCATTGCGGTAATCGCTGGGGAACTCGTGATGGAAATTATGGTAACCTTCACCAAGAGTGACGAAGGCAGTCAAGACGTGATCACGAGGGGTACGGCGGTCATCGAAGGGCTGCTCGCCAATCCAGTGAGCGAGGGAGTTGACACAGAATGTTGCTTGGTGGATCATGAACAAACGAATAACACCGGCGTACAAAAGACCTCCCTTCCAATCACCCCAGCCAAGACCAGCGATGATGGTAGGAAGCACGAAGGATGAGAGCACAAAGCAGGCAAGGTAGTGTTGATGCTGGAACTTGACAAGGGGGTCAGTCAAGAGGTCGCTGATGTCTGTACGGCCCTTGAGGCGGGGGTTCTGCTTGAGAACCATCCAACCCCAGTGAGAAAACCAGAATCCTCGCTTAGCATTGTAAGGGTCCTTGTCGGTATCGGTGTAGCGATGGTGAGTGCGGTGGCCATTGGCCCACCACTTCACACTACCCTGACCAGACATAGTGCCTGCGAACAGCAGAAAAGCCTTCAAGGGCAAGCGTGCATCGAAACTGCGGTGAGCAAAGTAGCGATGATAACCAGCGGTAATACCCAGGCCGCCGATGGCGTAGAACGCAAGATAAAGATAGAAAGTCTTGAGCTGGATGGGGACCAATGGGATGCTCAGGAATCCGAAAATAGGAAGAAGCAGAATAATGGTGGTGTTCACCCAATTAATCTTTTCAAAAACGTTGGAAAAAGTGACCGGCTGCTCAGAGATCCATTTCTGGCGGTTGAGCTTAGCTTCACGCTTGGCAGCGGCGGCCCTATCATCACGATTGATGTGGATATTTTGACGAGTGGCACTGCCAGTGGCAGCTGCCTCGACTTCACTCGCGTCAACTTTGCCGAGTGACATTAGAGTATCTAGGAGAGGGTGTACCCCTCGGTGCTTTTATACCCAATGCACCACGTACCCAGCATGACTGGGCGTCCACGTGACATGGCCGGTTCTTTCCCCGAGAAGATGCAGAGAACGCATAGAATAACTATAAATTCGACCGATTTCAAGATTGTCTAGTTAGTGAATAAATTAATTGAATTTTTGATACTTTTATCGCATTCTGCGTGCCCGCTTGAGATCTTCTGATAGGTTTGTGCCTGAAAATAGATTAGACAGGAGCTTCCATGCAGGGTCTATAAAAGTTATACTGTGCCATTCGCCAGCTTGAGTTTCAATACAAATGTAATATATTCGGAATATTTAGTTATGAAATTATTCGCTGATTGAGGCATTCCTCACGTTATCGGCAACTTTTTAATCAGTCGAATTGCCAATCGGTTATTGCCTGCCAAGCCCACGAAAAGTTTTCATATGCAAAACATCCAGTTGGCCGAGGTTTTTGCACAACAGGTCCACGTTTCGCGGCTTCAAAATCTACTCAAAGATTCTATCTCACAAGATAAACAATTGGAAATCCTCAAAGAGCTTAAAGCTTCCGGCGCTCCGGCAAACTATCAATTCAAAGTTCTGGATCACCTGACACGCCACATCAACAATTCAACTGCTTCTGCGGTGACTGATGACGTAAGCGAGGAGCATGCACAAGCATTGATCGCATGCATGGGTACTGCCAACGGCCAAAAGGCCGGAGCGCCCGCTACGCTAGTGATATATCGATTTGGGCAAAATCAGGTCGAAATAATTGAGGAGAGAGATACCCTAGCCAAAGCTGGAGGGACTGGATATCGTACCTGGGAAGCGGCACTTGCATTGGGTGATTTTCTTATCAAGAGCCCTATCGATCAGAAAAATATCTTGGAATTGGGTGCTGGTACCGGATTTGTTAGTAGAGTTTTAACAGAATTGGGTCACAACGTAGTAGCTACCGATGGTGATCCCGCGATAATACAAGGGCTAAACCGTCTCAATGCTCAGGTTTTATGGTGGGCCACCGAGTATAACGAAGAGTTGAAAGAGTTTGAGACTTCACTACCATTCGACAAATATGTTATTGTTGCAGCGGATGTACTTTATGACCCAAACAACTATGCTCCTTTCCTCTTCACCGTTTCTAAACTTCTCGAGACCAGGGCACAGTACGCACTAGTCGCCACCACTATGCGCCAGGAGGCTACATATGCACTGCTCGATCCTCTGTGTGAAAAGGTGGGCCTTAAGGTTTCAGATTTGGAGCACTACAACGAAGATGGTGGAGCTACGTCCTCTTATTTCTACATGAATCACGAGTCTGTCAAAATCATAAAGCTCACTCGCGAATAAGATTCGGACGCAAAATAAATAGACCCACTGTCATCTCAGGCTTAGGGTATCCGTTACTTCTCGGTAACTGTTTCAAAGTGGTGGTCACGAGAACTAGAAAACAAACTCAACAAGCTTGTAAGTCTTCGGATTAATATCTCATATTTGGCAAAACCCAAACTACTCTCATGATTTCTGTGAACTTGGATCACAGTATTAATCAACGGCACTAGCTGGCCATGCCCAAATGCAGTTTATCGATAGGATTCCACTGAATGGCAAAGTATTGTATAAGCAAGTATTACAGACATAAGGTGCGCGATCAATAGACCTGGGCGCACCTAAATTTTACCAACAAAAACACGCTGTATAGTCGACAGGCAAAAGAAATAGCCAATTTTTGGCATCGTTTAGTTCATTCAAGCCAGTGCATCTGGGCGCCCCTCATCGCGCATATATTTATCTTAGCTAGTGTAGACGCTTCAAGCCGCCGCCAAAACCATACTTTGACGCGGTATTCGCACAAAAGCAAGAAGCTTGAGCGCTATGCCCGATTTGGTAAAATGGCCCGGAGCATCTCTTTATGATCCTCGAGGTTACCTATATGGTTTTCCAAATAAATAAAAGCGCTACAAAAATTTACTCCAGAGCAGCATTGGCAGCATACTGAAACCTTTTCATGGTTAACTCATCAGATTTAAATGGATCCGTTATTAAATCGAGCCTTTTATCTGCCAAAATCTTGCTTTGAGTTAAAGCTTGGTTCAGGCGTTCGGCCTCAGCTTTAAATGGAGAATTGACCGGATGAAACAGTAGCGGAATGCTTCCCATCACAATAGGCAAGCTGGTTCTTAAGATGCGAACGCACTGGAAGATAGGGAGCGGAAGGTACCAGGCATACCACTCGCGAGAGATCAAGAGCAACTCACTTGTGCCCAAGATTGCCATAGTCAAAAGCTGTAACTTGATACCATCTGCCCCAAGAAACAGGTTGATTAGGCTGCTGAAGATACTAAACAGCCAGAAATACAACGAGCTCAAAATATAGTTTGAACAAATTAAACTGTATCCCTTGTCCCCGAACCTCTGGTATTGCTCAAGCCCCCCACTACCAAATCTGTCGTAAACGAACTTTTGATTTGGGCCTTTAAGCACGTCGTATGCCTTGTTCACGAGCTCATACTCGTTGGAGGCATCGGGATTCTTATCAGGATGGCAGCTAAGAGCGCGTTTTCTATATCCTTGAGAGATTTGTTTATAGCTTGCTCTCGCATCTATATTTAAAACTCCGTATGCTCCCAGGCCATGGTCGAATACTCGCTCCTCTTGAGAAGTCTCATAGATAGCGTAAAGGATTGCCACCACAATAGCAACCATCCCCACTAGTTTCCTCGTAGCATGATATGCTCTTATTGATTCATATGGAGTTGGCTGCTGCTTGGCTACTCGCTTGCCGCAGTAGGATGCCAGATTCCCGATCACTAGGGGTGCCACAAGCCCGTACATTAGAAAGCAGTGGGGTGAAAGCTCTAGAGGTATCGTATACAAGTATTGGGTTAAGTTAAATACTACATGAGTCTACTTTTTAAGCAAAGCCTCAACATCAGCTTCAATGCTACTCGGAGAAGTAGTGCTAGCCCAGCGATTAACCACATCGCCATTTTGGTCGACAAGGAACTTCTCAAAGTTCCACTTGACACGGGTCAAACCCAAAAGACCGGACTTTTGCGATTTCAGGTACTTGTAAACTGGGTCCGCATCGTCACCGTTGACTTCGACCTTCTTAAGGACAGGGAAAGAGACACCGTAGGTAGTGGAGCAGAAACTCTGAACCTGTTCATCAGAGCCGGGCTCCTGACCACCAAATTGGTTGCAGGGGAAACCAACAATCTCAAAATTGTCACCCTTGAACTTTTGGTAAAGCTCCTCCAGGCCTTTATACTGCTTGGTGAATCCGCACTTGGAAGCAACATTCACAATCAAAACGACCTTGCCCTCCAGCTGGGAAAAGGGGAAGGGTTGTCCCTTGGAGTCAAGTGGTGAAAGCTTGTAGAATTCAGACATCTTTCTGATAAAAAGCCGCATGGATACTTGCTCCGTATATATACTCGTATTTCGATTGCTAATCAACTTACGCTATGACTGCGGTGGTGATGCATGATGCAGCTTGACCATTGAAACCGAGGCATTCACGCTTTGAGTCTTGCTATCACAACGTGAGCTTCTAGCTTCAATTTAGTTTCTTGTATTTCAAAACATTAAATGGGCGAATTCCTGTGAGGGTGTTAAGTGACGGGAATTAGCTATGTTGAGCTACTAGGGATGCTTCAATTTAGCTCTACCAGTTGGACGGGTTCTAGACCCTGGCGGGGTCTGGACCCTGGGACTGTGGTAAGCAGAGCATGCATATGACTAAATTCGGCTAGGTAGCCAGCGTAATTGACATAGAGCCATAGAGTAGCAAAAGACAGTTCAATTTTTGAGAAATGTTGGATGGTAGAGCCGAATTGTGATCCGAGGACCAACCAACTCGGTTGATGTACGATGAGCCATCGATGGCCCAGCCACTTACTGCTGCTGACAACGTGCAAGTACACACACTACTCGGCACATGTCAGATCTAGAAGAGAAGCCCACGGAACAGGAGTTTGAGTCGGATGATTTCGGTGATTTCGACGATTTCGATGAATTTGAGGAGCCGCAGTTTGAACCAGTTGCCCCACAAACGCCGGCGGGCCAGGTAAGCACCCCCACTCTCAAATTTCAGCCTGATATCAAAAAGCAAGTGCACCAATTGCTGAAAAAGACTGATACAGAGCCTCTAGTACGATCAGAAGATCGTTTCACAAGAACTGCTGTAGGGCTATGGCATCAGCTAATGGAGGATCCCAATGCTACCTTTCTTCAGTGGGATGGTAGCTCACTGCACCGTAAACTGGTGCAAAGCTTTGGCGTACCACTGAACTTGGATCAAGTTTTGCCACGAGCCGAGACTCGCAAGATGAATTTTGAGACCACAGAATCCGACATGAAGCACATACCTCAATGGACCCTGCTATCAATTGTCTCAGAGCGGGCTATTGCTGGAATGAGTGAAGAGGAATGCGAAGCACACAACAGTGAGCTTCGATCAGCGCTGAAAGAAGCCCAGAAACTTCTCGAGGCGTTAGAGGGTCATGAGATGGACCTCATGGGCGAGAAAGATGTTCTCGAAGGGATGGTGGACAGTTTACTCGCATACTCCCAAAAGTCACAGCGTGACCAACTAAACAAAAAGAAAAAAGCCTAGAACCTTTATTTATACTGTGCATAAGAATTAAGAACCTACCGACTAGACCATCTGGCTCAGATTGTATCGATTGGCAGCTCTGGCTCGAGCCGCATGCTATCAGGAGCTTCAACTCTATTAGTGACCCCAAGGCCAATGTATACGGCACCCACAGATACTAAAAGTAGCCCGATAATGTATCTGAAGAGCGAACCCTCCAATAAAAGACCTCCCAATAAGCAATAAAAGGCACCGCGGCCCTCAAATGATACGAGGAATGAAGCATAACGTGCTGCCTCTGGGGGAACCCGGATCTCCAAGTAGGCAATTGCAGCGGAAGAAATCAGGCCGAATAATACGCTAACGAGCGCGGCAATAGACAATCCTACATTGCTGAAGGCTCCAACGGCAATCAGCCCTGCAGCTGCGAAGTTGGTATACTTGAATACGTCCATTGCTTACGTTGCACCAGCGTCCACACCCTTGTAGTTCAGTCCCTGAAGATGATTTACTCATTCTGGTTATTTGATCGTCATTGTGAGTGTATATTTAGACGAGTTTGGAACTCTGATCGTCAACATAATGTACCAACGGGTACGCCTGCCAGCGATGATATCGGTAAACTGATTTACGGCGTGTCAATTAGCTTGCGTAATGTAACGCGCAAGCTCGGCGAAGATGACTCCTTTTTATCATTTAATACCTCAAAATATAAGCTGCACTACTTTGAGACTCCCTCAAATCTCAAGTTAGTCTTCCTTACTGACCCGGACACACCCACCCTGAGCAATGCGCTGCGGCAGATATACCAAACACTTTACGTGGAGTATGTTATCAAGAACCCATTAGCACCTGTTGAGCACACAAAAGGCGCGGGTGTAAACAATGAGCTTTTCTCAATGGGACTCGATGCATTTGTGTCTGGTTTACCGGGGTTCAGCTACCAGTAGTCTGAGGTCTAAACCTACACTGTTATTTATAGTAATCTAGTTGTAAAGCCTAGGTTTGAAGTCTAGTTCTAATGAGTAGTGAAATCTTGGGTACACACCCTCTGCACGAAACCACATATATATCTCGTCATCTGACTAAACAATTTTTTTCAAATGTCAAAGACTATCATCGGCCTTTCGTTCGGTAACGCTAACAGCTCCATCGCCTATATCAAAGAAGGTAGGGCTGAGGTTCTTGCGAACCCTGATGGAGACCGTCAGATTCCAAGCATGCTCGCCTACGTCCACGGTGATGAGCTTCACGGTCTTCAGGCTAAGCACCAGCTGATCCGTAATCCCCAAGCCACTGTCGCCAACTTCCGTGACTTTTTGGGAATTAAATATGCTAACATTGATCCTACCAACTGCGAGATTTCTGCTACCCCTGTCGAGAATGCTGATGCTGCGGGCTTCAATGTCAACGACAAAGTTTTGAGCGTTGGTGAAATCACAGCCAGCCACATTAGCAAGCTCAAGGAAGCTGCTGCCGACTTTCTCGGTAAGGAAATTGAGGGCGCTGTATTGGCTGTCCCTTCCAACTGGAGCGATGCTCAGCGTACTCTGCTCGGTAACTGTGCCAAGGCTGCTGGCCTCCCCGTTTTGCAGATTATCAACGAAGAGACCTCTGCTCTTCTTGCTCACACTAGCCGCATTGATGCTACCGCCGGCGACAAGCTTTTTGTTGTCGCTGACTTTGGTCACGCTCGTAGTGATGCCGCTATCGTCGCCTACAACGGTGGTATCTTTACGACCATTGCCACTGCTCATGATACTGAGCTTGGTGGCCGTGCTGTTGACTCTGCTCTTGTTGAGCACCTTGCTAAGGAGTTTGAGACCGCCAATAAGGTCAACCCACGCTCTGATGCTCGTGCCGTTGCTAAGCTTGTTCAAGAGGCCGAGCTCATCAAGAAGACTTTGAGCAACAGTACTAGCACAAACTTTGGTATCGAATCCGTTGCTCAGGGTATTGACTTTTTGGGCTCCATGAACCGCCTAAAACTTGAGCTTGTTTGTCGCCCTGTCGTTAATCGCTTCACAAAGTTCGTCGAGGATCTTCTCAAGAAGGCTAGCATCGATGCCCTCGATGTTACTGATGTTTTGCTTGTTGGTGGAAGCAGCTGGATTCCCAAGGTCGCTTCCAGTGTTGGCTCCCTCTTCGAGTCTGCTACTATTGTTAGCCCCACTCACGACAAATCCGCAATTTCTCCAGATGAGCTCATTGCCCGTGGCTGTGCCATTCAGGGCTCTCTTATTGGTGGTTTTGATGCTGATGAGGTTGCCGAGAGCCTTGAGCCCCAGGTCGTTAATGGTCCCCATGTTGCCAAGCCCATCGGTGTCGCTAAGCCTGATGGCTCTATCGAGGTTGTCATTGGTCAGTACGCTCTTCTGCCAATTCGTAAGAGCACCTCATTTGAAGCCGATGGTGCTACCGCACTCCAAATTGTTGAAGTCGAAACAGAGATTAAGACTGAGACCGTCAAGGAAGAGAATGAAGATGACGAGAGTGACTGGTCTGACGATGAGTACGAGATCCGTACCCGCGTTTTGAAGGTAGGTAAGGTTCTTGCCAAGCTCAGCATCAACGCTACTCAAAAGGTTGACGTCAGTCTTGACATTACAAAAGAGCTCAAGTTGAACATTGCTGCTCGCTCTGGATCTGAAGTTGTCAAGGGAACTATCTAAGCATATAAAAATAAAATTGATGATCTGTTTGTGAAATTTTGGAATCTGTAGCGGAATAGACATAATTCAATTGGAGAAAGGGAAGTTGAGGGTATACCCCATCGCGCGGCAGACTTGGAGCTCACAAAGTGTCAACCTGAACTATATACTTGGTATAAACCATTGTGTAAGTCAACATACGGAGGCCGAATGGGTCTGGTTGGTGCATGGCCACCTGTGTATAGCATAGGCAAACTTGAAGAGGCTTGAGAGATGCTTCTGAACTATGTAGTTATTTTTTAGAGTTATAGAAATTCGGAACTCTTGATACATCCTCCGTATATTGAGCTCACCAGGTATCTTCACGCCTTGGCCAGTCAAGTGGTTGGCACATCAGTGACCACAGGCTGGGTGGCATATCAAAGTAAATGGTGTTCATGCCATGAAATCAAAAGTATCGATTCTACAGACTATTACAATAGACGTCCACGAAACCACGGGGCTACTCACCTCAGTGGTTCACGCTTGTCAGCATGTTCTACCCCGAAGATGGTGTTGTAAATGTTTGGAACTGGAATTTAGCGCAACAGATGGCAACTATTCGTAAAGTTGCTACAAAGTATCGCTATATCACGGTTGATTGCAAGTTTGCAGGGATCGTGGCGCGCCCAATCGGTACTTTTCATTCCATGAGCGAGTACCACTACCAAACACTGCGCACCAACGTTGATATCACAAATGTTGTGCAAGTAGGGATCACACTAACTGATAATATGGGCCAGACTTGCCCCAGTACACCTGGAACGTGGCAGTTTAACTTCAAGTTTGACCGCGCAACTGACATGGCATCAGCAGACGGTGTAGAGGTATTACGGCGGTGTGGCCTTGACTTCAATACGCACAGTAAAGATGGTATCGATCATATAGAGTTTGCCGAGCTCCTCACATCTTCAGGTCTTGTGCTTAACGATCAAGTTACGTGGGTATCTTTTCACAGTGGCTATGATTTGGGCTATTTGGTCTCGATGATGGCAAATAACTTACTTCCGGTTGAAAAATCAAGCTACTTGGAACTGTTTAATCTTTATTTCCCTTCCATGTGGGATGTAAAATCTCTCATAAAGTCATTTAAACTCAGTGACAAGAATTATCTTCATGAGGTTGGTCATGAGTTTGGATTGTTTCGAGGAAATGCATTCTGCCTCGCTGGTATCGACTCATGTCTTGCTGCTCTCTGCTTCTTTGATATTATGAGAAGTGTGGGCGAGAACAACATGAGACCAGTAAAGAATTTACTATGGGGATTGGCTGAGGACTATCATTATAAAGAAGATGATGATGTTTATTATGTATCATAATTTAAATATGCATAGCTGCACTAGCCTTATTATAGTAGAGGTAGATAGCTGTCGAGAGCAGATCCTCGCCAGGATACGAACAAACTGTTGATCGGAGCTCTATTACTGATAATGATACTGTGTCCAGCCCGCATCGTCATCTGTTTACTTCACAAGTCATAATTACTTTTAGATTGGAAAAGGCTATCTTTAAACGCACGAGCTGAATACCCGAGGTTTTGTTTTCAGGAAGTGAAAATCTTATTCTGATCTTCAATTAAAGCAATAATAACTTGCCCCGGGATTCCCAGCGTGGGGCTGAACACGATACCCAAGTTTTGTGGTGTCATTTTGTTGACATCAGAGTTCCGGTGCACCTCTCCCAGAAATTGGGTAGTAACATCAAGAACGTCATAAGAGGTAGAAGGAATTGCAAGCAATACCTCGCGTAAAATTCGATTACGTTGGTCATGCTCTTTATTCATAACCTCGCGCCAAAAATTCTCATCATGACTGGCAATCAAAGGCTCAGGTAGGAGTCTGAAATACCGCTTCAACACCGAGGCAACTACATGTACATCATAGTTGTTGCGACCCAAATCGTCCACGTCTACATCATCGCGCTCGAATCGAACCTCGAGGCTATCAACATGTGACTGAGTGCCAGAGATACGGAAGAGACCTTCCTCGAGATATGCATTCTTAGAATAGAGGAAGTCGAGGCAGCGGCCCACAATAGTGGGGACAACAGCGTTTCCGATACTCACACTAGAATACCCCAACGCGTCATCAATACTGATGCGAAACACGTTCGTACGAATTTTACCATTATTGTTCGGACCGTTGTATCCATTATGATGACCACTGCTCGAGAGTGGAGACTGTGCAAACGCGGAAGGGGAGATCACTCTTCTGTGAGCGGCCATCGCTGATGTGGGGCCACTACTAGATTGCGTGATTGCAATGGCTGACTGGGGTGAAGAGATTCGAGGTGAACCATTGTCTAAGTAAGGAGTACTCGGTGGAAAATCAAGCGTGAGAGACGATTGACGCTTGCGAGCCTTTTCACGAGAAACTGGAGATGGTACATGAAGACTTTGAACATCAGTATGAATAGAGCAAACATCAATATCAGACGTACTGAGCCGGTCTCTGATTGCCACAAATGGAAATACATTATTGACTTTGGGTGGTTGCTGGTATTGGGTATAGTTTTGCAACCCTTTGAGCCATGTAGTTCTCGCCAGCTGGCTCTCGCTACTGAAAAAGTGGGTTGTAGTTTTTGATGAATTTTCACGGGGCTCCAATATAGTGAAACCATGGCGGTACTCGTCGTCGCTACCGGTGACGTTGTCAGTGATTGGACTTATATGTGCGCGCACGAGGTTAATTGACTGTACGCAAGTGCCACCGGGTTTGTCCAAAAGCTCCAGAGAAGGCCCATTTAGCACACAGTATCGCGGTTTCCAGCCTGAGAATCTCGAGCGAGACACTAGGAAACCACAGCACAAGTCGCGGTTCATCTGCACAATGTCAGTACCCAAAAACTGCGCATAGACAGCTTGAGATTTTGGTAACATCATTGGCACCAGATCACGCAGATGGGTAAAGTACGAGCCAAGCAAATCAAGCCGCACGTCCACTTTGACAGGGGAGAAGCTTTGCCAGTGATCCTTGTTAGGGACCTGAGGTAAAGGAAGCTGAGGTGTACGGACTGCAGTATCGAGGCTCTTGAGTTGATTAACTGTTTTTGCGATGTACCAAAAATTAGTCTCATTGGAGACTTTGAGAACAACAGCCGGCTCTTCACGGTAGTGACGCATCTGTACCGCAGATTTAGCAATAAGACCGATTTCAACTGTGACATCCAAGGCACCTATAAGTCGCACGTTGCAACAGATCTCCTCTACAAGGTTCGAGTCAGTGAGCACCCCTGGAGGGGGTATAGATTGTTGAGCATCGCGAGGCGATTTGGTCTCAGGCCCGCTAGATACGGGGGAAAACTTTTGATTTGATTGTGCTTGGGCTTGCGTATTCGAAGCGAGCTGGGGTTCTTTCATTCTCGCCGTGTTCTGTGGTGGTACCGGCGGATGTGTATCGTCCTCAGGCACCTGGGCGCTCTGCAAAATTTGCTCCAGCTTCTGGATTCGCCCACTTAGCCGGTTATGATCCTCGCGAAGCGCAGTAAGCTCGTTAATTGCCCACTGCACTTGATTCATGCTGATAGGACTGAGGTATGTGTAGGTGTTTATGATGGGGGTTAGGTCACGCTTGTACTGTGGGGCACTTTTGTTTTGTTTGGGGAGTTGTTGGTGCGGAGTGGCATGATAACCATAGAAGCTGCTATATATAAAATCCAGCGACTGTTTAGATCTGCGCTAATTGATCTCAGCTTGTATGTGAGTTCTAAATTCGAGTCGGAAGGAAGATCCCCCAACCTCCAAACAAACCAGGGCCTGCCACTTATGTGTATGCTATTTGACTATCGGATACTGAACAAATATTTTAACTGCACCAGTTGTATTACAAGTGGGCCTCGGTAGCTCCTTTGTATAATTCAAGCGGACTATGTGCATCAACATGCACTTGGGGCCAGCGAGAGCCCTTGTATGCGCTTACTCATCGATTCTGATCGCATGATCCACGCAATCTTCCAGCAGTTTGGGCTTGTATGCCTCTTGCACTAGTGAACCCTGTACAGCGTTTTCAGATTCATACCCAACTAGACGCCTGAATTAGCGCAGCCGTACTAGCGTACTCATTCCTTGCGATCCTTTGTCGATCTCATGTGTTCATTGTTTGAAACTCGATGGGTACCTGACACCCCTGCAGGCGGGCCCCGACAATGCGCTTCTGAGCTGCGTAGAATCTCCCATTTTGACTCAGCATTTTATATTTATTAAAGATTAAGATATGCATCTTTAATGACGTAAAGTATTTTAGCGGTAGACAAGAGCGCGAAACCCCCACAAGTACAATGTAGCGATACGCATTAATTACTGTGAGACATGCCCATACGCAACTCTCCTTTGACGCGCAGGTTACCTCCTTACACGCTGCATTGTGCTTAATCGCCCCTGGATTGACATTGTGGTCTATTTTGGAACACATCAAGGAGGTGAGAGGTATACAGGAACTAACGCAAGCTGCAGGGGACCCTTGTACATACTAGCTGTGTATGCCTTTCGTGCCACTGACAGTAGAGATTCATTCAGTTTTATCTCGAGCTCATGTTTGTCAGGATTTGCTTCACCTTGTACTAGTTCAAACCCAGTTAGACATGTCAAGTTTTTTATTTCATATGCATCATGTGTAAACGCATTTCAGGGCCGTGCTAAAATGTGGCCGCAAAACATAGTGCAGACAGTGTGAGATGCCATTCAAATCTAGGGCACTGGATTGAGGACACATCCTGTCTGTATGGCATAAAAGTGACGAAATATCCCAACTTAGTAAAGTCAAGGCTTTTGGGAGTCTTGGAACCAAGGAGAGATTTCTTATACTTAGAATAAAAGCGAATAGTTGAGTTCACAGATAAGCTATGGCAGGCGCTCGCTCCGGATTAATGAGTGATGAGATATGTTTTAGTAGCCATGGCTGTCCCTGGATTATGTAGAATTTTGGGAGCTAAGCTTGATAGTAGCGGTGTTGGCTTTAGGATCATGATTGTGAGATCAAGTTCTGAGGTGGTCGCTCTATCTTTTGGCTATTAAAATCAATCCAAAATATACTTGATTGACATAAACCCCGAGATAAGATAGCTATATGTACCTACTTTCTTCTTATCAGCTAGTACATACTTTATCTTGATAAATCGATCGTGGTGGCAAGTCCGCCACAATGAACCGTCTATTTGGTACAAAATCTAAAGAGCCTAAACCAACACTAGGAGATGCGCTAGGGTCGCTCGAAGAACGACGCAGCACCCTGGATGTACGGCTTGCTAAGTTAAACGGAGAATTGGCCACCTATCAAGAGAAGCTTGCGGTAATGCGTGAAGGCCCAGGCAAGCAGACCGTCAAGCAAAGGGCCCTCAAGGTTCTCCGCCAGCGCAAGCAGCTTGAGGCCCAAATCGATCAAATGGATGCTCAAGCGTGGAATATGGAGCAGGCGCAATCCACCAGCGAGAACCTGCGCAACACAATGGCAACCTTAGATGCGATGAAAACAGCAAACAAAGAGCTGAAAAAGCAGTACGGCAAGGTCAACATCGATAAAATTGAGTCAATGCAAGATGAGATGTCTGACTTGCTGGACCAGGCTGATGAGCTGCAAGAAGTGATGAGTAGAAATTATGCGGTACCCGATGATGTCGATGAGGCGGAGCTCGACGCTGAATTGGAGGCTCTGGGCGAAACAATGGTCTGGGAACAGGACGCACAGCCTAGCTATCTTGAAGATCCACCTCAATTCATAGAGGATAAGGAGGAAGCACTGGAAGCTGCCAAATAGGGCCATAGCTCGATGCATTGATTCTTTTATATATATATCTACATATGTACAGATATTCATTTGAGGAGCTTGCGAGCAGCAACAAGATAATTTCCACCATCACGGCCAATAATTGACTCCAATGGGCCGCTTGTGAACCGTTCCCACCCGGACCCTGGCACATAGAGGCATCCCTGGGACCCAGCGAACTGCCAGTCAGGGGCTTTCTCAAAAAATTCGCGTAGCTCTTGCTCATTAATGTATTTCGAGTATGTATGCGTGCCCTTGGGCACAATTTTAAGCACATACTCGGCTGCAAAAATAGTTGTCAGGTATGCCAAAGGGGTACGATTAATGGTACTGAGAAAAGCCCACCCACCAGGTTTCACATGGTTTAGGGCAGCCTTGAGGGTAGCAGAAGGATCATCGAGGTGCTCAACGACCTCAAACATGGTAAGGCAATCGTATTTCTCTGTTTCGGGTAAGTCCTCTACAGCACTCAATTGATAGGTAAGATTGCTCAGAGCTGGATCACGCTCTTTATGCTGCTTAGCTGCCTCTAAGACTTCAGGAGTTACGTCGATTCCCTTAACTGATGTGCAGAAATCAGCCCGGGCTAGGCTCTCCGACAAGAGACCTCCTCCACAACCTACATCCAAGAACTTGAGGTTCTCTGGCTTTTCAACGAACTGATCCTGAAGATTTTCAGGAAGCAAATCTAATGAATAGCCTGGGCCATTGGATTTTGTGAGAGTATCGCGAATGAAATCCATCCGCATCAGGTTCATCTTGTGGAGAATTCGTTGCGGTCCATCGGCATCCCACCACGAATCGGCAAGGGCAGCAAAATGTTTTTGTTCAGATTGGCTGTGAGAGAACCGAAGTTGGTGACCCACAGCTCTTGTCAGTACCTTTAGCGATGCATGCGAAGGTTTAAGCATGACAGAGCCGAAACCACTGAGAGTTTGAAAAGAGTTTTCTGGGTCAGGTTCAGGGTATATGATTTATTGTTGGGAGGGATAATTTTTGAAATGTTTGATAATATCTCACGCTTTGTTAGTTGGGTTCCTCGAACAGATGTATCCTACGAGAGTCACGAGAGCTGCCAAGGGAGTGAGGGGGGATGATTCAACCTTACAGACAAACAAAAGCAAACCCCAGGAAGTAATTAAAACTCAATCGGCTTTTTTTTCAGCGCACAGTCCTCCAAATAAATGAAGTCTCTCAATCATTCACCATAAAACATCTCATCAAACCTTCCATACCATCCCTCGCCTCGGACTAAGCATTTATGGAGACACCATCACTAGCTTTCTTCCTCTTACACCTGTGATCAATGAGCGAAAGCGAAAGCGACCTGGAGTTGCAGGAAAGTATTATCCACACACGTACCCGTCGTGCAAACGCGGGTAATCGGATGAAAAACTTGCTCTCGGCAAGTCTCCCTGAGGATGAAGATGAGGATGAGATATTCAAGGAGGTGGAGAACGACGGAGAGTTCGACATGATTGCATATAAACAAGTGAAACGGGAAGTCGGTGCGAGCGATTTCTCCTCAGACTCGGAGATCTCTGATGACGACAAAGACCTGGACGAAGGCGAGCGAACGCTGGCCAAGCAACAGCGTCAAGCCAAAAAAGAGCAGCGACGCAAGGACCGGGAAAAGATGTTTAAAATTAAAACACCGGCTCCCGCTTCTGTAGTCAAGAAAAAAAAGGCAGAGCGCACCGCTGAAGATACAATCGAAATCTTGATGGCCGATACTAGACGTGCATCTCAACGTCGCTCGGCCATTGATAACCGTCGACGTACAATTGAACGTTTGAGAGAAAACGAAAGGAAGCGATCGGAATACACTACTCCCGTGTACCACAAGAAAGTCAAGCTTACCCAGGCCCAGCGGTTAGCGGAGGCCAAAATAACTGAGGAGAAAAATACCGCTAGTCTCCACAATTTTGTTGAAATGGAAGAGCAGCGGAAGTATCAGCAGCGTATGGCAATGCTGGGAAAACGGCGTCGCCTAACTGACTTTGTGCGGTTTGTCTCGAGGAGCATTTATGAGTATCCTGTTCCTACAGAGGCTCCTCCACTGCCTGTTGCTCCCTATCATGGTCATTACGCGCCGTCTTCTTCTTCTTCCACACAGAGTACATTGCCTACATCCACAGGCTCTACTTCAAATGGTACGTCGGGTAACTATGACCTCAACAGCAGCGCTGGATCTGCCACTGGCGCCAACGGTACTGGCAATTCTTCATCTGGCTCGACTCCCATACCGCCTTATCAGTACAACCCAAGAGGTCAATTGTACGCTGGTATCGATGATGATGAGCCCCAGAAAGGAAGCCAGCTCGGTCAGCTCGGTCAGTTGAGCAAGAAACCTCAACTCAAAGCTACAAGTCAATTAGGAGGTCAGCTTGGGGGTCAGCTTGGAGGTCAACTGACTAGATCACCTGCGGTTAAAGCTGAAGTGGACAAGGCGGCCTCGCCATCACAAGAACCCCAAAATCAAGAAACCCCTGAGATCTTGGAGCACTCTCCACACGAATTATCGCCTGCTGAAGCTGACATTAGGTCGAGCAAAGACGACGGAGCGCCCTCTAGAGATGTGTCCCGTCAAGTCTCAGAGGAACCCAGCGAAGATATTGTGCAGGATAATACCCCAATGGAGGATGCGGAGGAGTCTGCCACTAATGGACCGACCGAAGCTTCTTCTGTTAAAAAAGAAGCATCCGCTGAAACATTCCAGGACAACGAAAAGACACCAGCGATTGATGAGAAGGATGATCAAAAACACACTCCTCGAAGCAAGGCCATAAACGGTCGACCCCTCGTTGAAGAAATCTCACCAGAGGAAGATGAAGTGCGGGACACCAGCGGGCCCCCTGCCATTAGGTGCTTCAATAGCCTTACTCTCGAGGAGTTCTCTACTCCTGTGAATAACAAGCTTGTGGCTAGAGGTATCATCCTTGGCGAAAATAATGTGCGACCGCCCGGTTTTCCTCCCAAAAGAATCTGTCCTTTTACTGGAGAGATTGCAAAGTTCATTGACCCTCAGACTGGCCTTGCATACCTCAACATTCATATTTTCCGCTTAATCAAAAGGATTAAAGCGCATGAGTACGTGTGGAGCTCTGCTGCCGGGGGCGTATATACACAACCGTGGGCCAGCCAGCGTCATGCGAAGGGCGTGCCACCAGGATTTGCCAGCGAAAAAGATCTACCGGAACCGACTGACGAGATCAAGAAGCAAATCACTCACCGCATGCATACGGCTCCTGCTCAAAACCCATCAGCTGAACCCTCTATGGCCTCAGCAAGCCCAGTTGCCTCTGGAGTTGAGGAGGAAGTAAGTGGGCAGCCTTCGGCCAAAACGTAAATTTGCCCGACTCATTGACATCATTCGGCCAATCTAAAAATATTTATTTGTACATGCATGTAGTTTTATCTTTTACCTATCAATGTGCATGATTATTTATACAATGTCGGGCTTCTATACTAATTAGCTCTGACTAGGAAGGCACACCAAAGCCAAAAGTTAGCATGATGGGGTGCACATAATAATTAGTGAAGTTGCTCTTGACAACGTCTTCCTGGCCAACAGGAATTCCGTCCCATGACACATTCAAAGTGGTGATGCCAATATCCTGAGTCAAGTTGTATTTGACAGTAGAATAGTGGCCCTCCTTCCAATCACGCAAGCGCCATTTTTGCTCGATAACACTGGGCCTCTCGAGCTTGGTGAATTCACCCTGTATGTTGCCATTGAAAATCTGGAACTTTCCACCAGCCTTGGGCTCAAAAAGCTGAGGAGGACTGCGAGTCCATGCAGCCACCAGCTTGGGGTCAGTAAACACATCGTAAAGCTGCTCCGCAGATGCAGTGAATGTGGGGCTAAGTTTGACTTGGGCAGTACTTGAAGTCGTAGGCTTCGAAGACTCCCGTTCAAAAGATTTGAGAGGGTTTGCATCGGCACCATTCTTATCATGATGCTGAATAGTCTGGCCGTTGTCCTTGATGAGATCTACACCGTACTGGATAAGAGCCTTACGGAGCTGTGGAATGATCTCGGATTTAAGGATAGTACGCACAGCACTCGTCTCACTCGACTCGTTCTCGATGCTGATATCGAATACAAACTCGTCCTCGTCGGTGTTGTACATAACTTCGGGAATCTTGATCTTGCCCTTGACATCTTTCTCGCCGGATTTACCAGTAAACTCAAGCTCGATCTGCAAGTCGTAAAGACCAATCACTTTGCCCTTGCGTTGACAGACGTCGCAATCACCCTCCACTGAGAGCACCTTGGAGATCTCCACAGAAGCATCATCCTTGGAAGCAGAAAGCAAAAGCTTCTTAGCAAGGTATTGCTTACTCCAGGGAACACAGTTTTTATCGACCCAATGCCAGTTATTTGGATTGTGAAGGACCATCTACAGTTTGGGAAAGATCCATCGTCGGGGTGGCGGAGCTTATATAGCATCAGTAGAACCTTCGAGAGAGCTACCAACAATGAGCAAGGTAGGGGCTCAAATAGTGCAGAACGAGAATTCACCATGAATTAAGTTATATTTTCGAGGATAGCAAGAAAATTTTCAGTGCCAATTGTGTCCTTGGGTTTGCATCAGACGCAGGCCTTGGAGACAGACAGATAAGCAAGGTGGAGCTTGAAAATTAAAGCATTTGATCTGCTTAAAATATGTACAATATTAAGATCTAGTGAAATAAAAATGAGAAGTTGCGTGGAAAATTGCTTAGATTCAGTGTGGTCCCGTACTGTACCTACTACTGCTCGAACCACTCTGATACATCAGGTTCCTCAAGCTTTACTTCGAATTCTTCAAACTCGCCAGAGAATAGAGAAAACGCGTCCTCAGTTTCACCATTGGCAGCCAAAAATGAAGCATCAAAACTCGATAGTAGGCCTTCGATATTCTGATATACTGGTAAAGCACTCTCAATAAATCCGAGGCCTCCCATCTGCTGGTCAAGGTCAATGGGTAGAACCTGTGCAACTCCTTTCAAAAACCATAGTTTTTTTGCACTCGTGACGCAATACTCACGCACCAATGAATAGTACACACCGATAATTCTTAGGGCAACTGGGTCTCGGGTCTTCAGAAGTTCTACCAAAATAGGATCCATCAATGCAGGGAAGCTGAAAACCCTTAGAATATAGTCGGGCATATGCTGTTGGGTATGTAACCGATCCAAGTGCGCTAGTGCAGCAAAGTATGGGGACGATGGATCGGCAGGGTACAGGTCGCGTAATCGCTCGTCAAAACACTCAAATACAGGAAGCGCAGTGTGTATATTAGCGAAATCAAACATATCGCGGCCCATGAAATTAAAAAATTTCGAAGAAGTTGGCAGTTCACCCACTGCAAGAAAGATTGTTGCCGCACCTCTCACATGATGGAGCCAGGTACTGGCAGGTAATGAGCAGAGTGTCATGTGCTGGGGCGATGCCGCATTAGCCATGGCATCAAGAATCATTAGTACAGAGGTGGCAACCAGCGCGTCCATATTCTCGGGTATGACATTCTCCATGTGGGCTCTCAATAGTCGCAGTGCTTGCGAACGGTGGGTCACCACAACCATCTCGTATTTATTGGGCTCACTTTGATTGAGGTGTGTGGCGCTGAACATAATGACAGCATGCATCAAGAAATCAAACTTGCAAGCCAAATCTGGAACGTGCTTGGTCCAAACATCGTCGCTTCCAATGCCTGCTTCTGCAATTGAGTGGGCAACCACAGTCATGTAGTGATGGAACAAGCTGAGCTCCATCATTTGTAGTGCTGGATTGGTGGGTGCCCCTGTTAGGTATTTACAGTCGAGTTTGAGGTGACGGCAGTTTCGGCACACTGGGTGCGATTCGTCGCACTTCACTCGTCTTTTTTTGCAGTTTATGCAACCATTGCGACTCTTTGTATGTGGGCGACGTCTAGTTTTCGGTTCTTCGTCGGTCATAGTACTTTTGTCGTACTCGTTTAGCGATGGTACAAGCGACCGGAGAACGTGTAAATCGATTTCGAGCTCCCGGTGGCGTATATGCAAGCCCCGTGGCGCCCAAGCGGTAAGCTGCATGCAAGGTCACATCCTCCCCGTGCTACTGGAAACGAGTTATTTATAGGTCTATGGGTTAATACTCGGGGCAGCAATTGTATTCTTCCGTTGTGGGTATTATAAAGTTATTCTAAGCTATAAATAGCTCAGATGTGCAGAATCGACATCCCCTCAGAATTTTAGTGTTGATCTATCCCTTCGTGCTGCAGGCTGTGCAGAATATGCAAGAAGAGTAGCACCACCTCAAAGTCTGCAGACAAGCTTTTAGGTTATAAAACAGCTCTGGTAGCGTAGCATGGAGCCCAAAGCTCAGCACCAATACTTTCCTCTCCCCGTTTGCTCAGCACAATATAAATTTACCCCACGTTGTCGAGGTTTGAAACTGAGGCTTTGGTTCAGGATCTGTTTATGACGGTTGAGCACTTGACCATATCATTATAATGGCCTAGATAGAAAGAATGGTCGAGCAGTATCCTGAAATTATAATGTCAAAAAGTGCGCACAGACTTCGACTTGCTCAGGAGTCTAGAAACATTTCGGCACCAGGTCCCTCGAAGGTGGTGTAACCTACGAGATTAACTTCCACAAAGAGCAACCGTACTTTTTCCAATTGTATATTCATCCTCAAATGTTAATCCTCCGGAACTGACGTCCCTGAGCTTGAGTGTTGCTATATTATACGAATTTATCTTTCAATTAATCATATACCAAAGGAGACCTTCAGACAATTCGATTGCAACTTGAATACAATCTTGGGCGGTAATTTAGGGGTTGAAAACAGAAAATATATTCACTTGAGACCTACTAAAATCGAAATTAGCGCTCGCCGCCGCTCGGTTGAGTAGCGAGTGTTCCTATCTAAATAGGTCTTTGTATAAACCCTAGTCGATTCTGAGTGCGAAGCATTTTAGAGCTTGCTTTTCCCCAAATTGGTAAAGCGCAAGTAGGGCTTAACGGTCTTGAAGTTGGGAAATAGCTTCTTTGCCTCTTCGTTTGAGACACTGGGTGCGACAATAACATCATCGCCAGGGCTCCAATCGATAGGCGTAGTAACTCTACTTTTATCGCCGAGCTGCAGGGAGTCGACAACACGGAGTATCTCCTTGGTGTTGCGACCAGTAGAAGCAGGGTAGGTCAAGATTAGGCGGATCTTCTTGCTAGGGTCCACAATGAAGACGGAGCGAATAGTCATGGCCATTCCTTTGGAGTCAACATTAGTGGCGTCCTGGTGATCAATCATATCATATACAAGAGAGATCTTGCGCTCAGGATCGGCAATGATCGGAAATTTGACTACTGCGCCAGAGACATCGGTGATATCCTGAAGCCAGGCATGGTGGCTCTCGGTTGAGTTTACAGACAGACCCACTAGCTTGACATTCCGCTTGGTAAACTCGGGCTCAATCTTGGCGAACGCACCAAGCTCAGTTGTGCAAACAGGAGTGAAATCATCGGGGTGAGAAAAGAGAATACCCCAAGAATTACCCAAGTACTTGTGGAAATCAATTATACCCTTGCTGCTATCAGCTTCAAAGTTAGGTGCAATGTCGCCGAGTCTCAATCCCATTGTATTTCGTGAAAAGCAGGGAGCAAGTTACCTGGTCTATCTATAGATCGACATATCACGTGAGTGAATTTTCACGCCATACAAAATAGTCACTCCTAATTATCTATAGAATTCAATTCGATTTTTGTAAAAGACCCGCAGTCGAGGTTAAAATCAGGTAAGATATCTGGTTCAATGCGAACGGCAGCCTCATTCAGGATAGATCTTGGAAAGGCACCCGCAGTCCCTTCAATACATAAGTACTACGAGGGTATGAAGGCGTGAGATGCTTCCAGATATCATATGGATCTTTCTTTATCATAGCGTTAGATACAAGGCTATTACATTATATGCCAGCCTGCTGGTTGGAGTATTTATTGAGTTTTAGCTATAAATGCGCACACCGAAATTATTCATGTGAGTTTTCCTTAGAACTTATATACATGTTTCCTCATAAGCTTTCTTCAAGTCTCTCGAATTCAGCATGCTCTCAAGCTGGTCACCTACCCGACGACCTCGACATCCTGACTACTATTGGGAACCTTGGCCGAGGAATGTCTCAGTACCAAACACAACTTGAGCGCGTTGCAACGCGCTTCTCAACTGTTCCTGGTAGATTTAGTGAAGCAAATGTAACACGTCTCGGCTCTCTGAACCATTTTGAAACTTTTGAAGACACTATAGACGGCCGTAAACGTCTATCTCTCTCTGGGTCTATTGTTGTACTCGATATCGACCTGAAAAATAGGTATGTGGAGAGTGTTAGCGTGAGCCTTGCATCTATGAATACTGAAAACTGTCCCCTATACCTACAGCCCTCTCATGATCCTAACGGATGTATATTAAGCTCGCTGAAGCAACCTCGGCTCGACCAATTCATGCATATTCTGGAGTTTTTGAGTAGATGTGACCGTTATAGTACCAAAGATGTTGATTGCTTTCACGCCCTGGACCTCGTTGGTAAGGCTGTGTCAATAAAGGCCAAGTCAGACCCTTCCTTTGGAGAGGTCGTGGTCAACCCAGATATCATGGGAATCGCCCTAAAATACCACAAGAGAAAACTCGCATTCATCGACATAATGGCAGGAAATGATAGGGAATTTGCAATTCTTCAGTCAGAGTGGCTTGACACTAATGAGCAGTGGATCACACAGGAACCATGCAAGCATGATGTACGCGCAGTGCTAGTGCTGCGACTAGATCCCCCTGTTGTCATTCCAGAAGTACTTGCTCGTGAGTGGAAAGCCGTCTGCAGTCCCTGCGATAGTATTCTCAAGAATCGCCGTGTCCGCTCTAGCTTCACCGTCCCTCGCCACCCTAAATTTTGCAAAGTAGAGTCGAGTGATACATTTGATGCATCAGTAGTCAATCTGCTTCCGTGCGACTTTGTGACTGTTAGTGAAGTGCCTCTTAGCCACCCCAGGCATATTCCGGAAATGCTTAACCGGTTGCGCCAGTACTCGCACCTCGAGGAACTAGTCTCGGGAATGGATCGGGGTGACCCTATTTTTCACCCAAACGATATGGACATTAGCATTGCGGATGTGGCTGAGTTCAAAAATAAGCCCATGCCCACCCAGCTATTAGCTGTCGACGTTTCATGTAAGGCCGATGGCGAAACCGTTGAGGTTAGCATGGCTATTCCAGATGCCAAAACAACACTTAAAATCAACTTCCCTAATGCGAGCAGCGAGTTCAAGGTTGATATCGATGGAGCGGTCAATCTCTCTGATTTGCACAAAATTGTGGACTCTGGTAATCTGCCTCTTGCTGCTAGTTATATTGTTGGATATCTAGGAGTCAAGCATCATCGTTTAAGTGTCTCACTCACCTAAAGACACTGCAGAAATATGGCATATACATTAGCGACCACGTGACCGAAATTTACAAATCAACTTTAATGGACAGAAGAGAGTTCTTTTCCAATGTTCAAGGCCATGTTGGCGGCCGCAGGCGGCACTGAGAAGGGTTCATCTGTGTCTGCGGCCAAACCACCCACGAATCCACCCATGAAAGTAGGTGAAACTGCCGCGAAAGCCGCCCTAAAATCGAGTTCAGCGCAATCTCAAATGACGGCCACATCTCCAGCAATCAACTCCCCAAAGCCGCGCACGTTTACGCAAGTGAAGGGTCACGATTTTACAACGCCAAAGCCAACATTACCAAAATCAGCCCCTGCCAAGCCAAAGACCGTCACATCCTCTAGAATGAAGGTCACTGAAAAAGTGGGTCCCAAAGCTGTGGCTGTTGCTCGAGTTAGCAAACCTGCTGGTCGAAAATCGGCGTCGGCAACACCCGTTCATAAAGAGCCCGCACCCGTGGCGAAACCTAAAAAGCTCAACTTCATGGAAATCATGAATAAAGCCAAAGAGGTGAGCGGCGATAAACTGCGCATGGATGTCAAGACCCTAAGCCGTGATGAGCGCGAGAGGCTCAAAGACCAGCGAAAGAGGTCCACAAATACGCCTTCCCCTACCCAGAAGAGCCTACCAGAAAAGAAAGCACACATGAACGCCTACCCCGGTTCCAGGTCTAACAGTGTGGCCTCAGGGCCCAAGAAATCTATTCATAAATCTGAAGCAGCCGCACCGATTGCAAAGCCCTCAGCAGAGCTGCTTGCCAAACTTAAACGTAGGCGCCAAGAACCAGATGAAGATGATAGCGAGCTCGAAGACTTTGTGGTGAACGATGAGGAGGTAGAGTATGATGATGCCTCGAGCTATCGCACTCAAATCTGGGAAGCATTAGGAAGGAAACCTAGTCAACGTTACTATGATGATGAAAGCAGCGATGATATGGAAGCCACGGGTGCTGATCTACTTGCTGAAGAGGCGCGTAGTGCCCGCCTCGCAAGACGTGAAGATATAGAAGAAGAAAAGAAACTTCAAGCACTTGCTGAAGCCAAGGCTGCGCGTAAAAAGAAGAAGACGCACTAGAGCTGAAACACGCTCTCGCTAGAAGATTCTGACCCCTTGAGCAAACACTCCTACAGCTCTTGAAGCTCTCTTCATGCACCATTATTTAAGTCAAAGCAAAATAAATATAACAAAATTGAACTAAACATCAAAGTCAGACTCATTGAGTCCATCAAGCATCATATCAGGGTACTCCCCGTCATCTTCAAAATCGGAATGAGTTGGTGACTTTTTCGTGGTTTTTGGTGAGCTTGACTCCTCATGAGTTTTGTGGATGAGCTCATTTATTGGCACCTGGACCCCAGCAGGTGCCTTTGATTGCTCAGTTGTCAATACAGAAGAGTGGTTCTCTTCACGCTTGACATCTTGTGCACTCACTTCTTTCTCAATCACATTGATTCTATTCACTTCTAGAGCCCCATCTTCGCTCTCACTTGAAGACTCATTTACATGGAACAATTCACTTTGGGTATTGTCCAAATGTAGCGGCCAAGGCTCCTTGTCACTGACCTCGAATCCCATGTCATTCCCATCAACTCGGCGTCGAATTTGAGCAGCAACAATAAATTGCTTCCATAAAGAAAGCATCTTGACGCTGTTTGCTCGCTTCGCTTCGACCTTTGCCTGCTTTTGAACTCCTTTGATGACTTCGTATACTGCTTCCTCGAACTCTTTTGCGACAACGATTCCATTATATTTCGATTTGGGGCCACTACCATGCTGAAACTCAACTGACACAACCGCATTTGCAAAATCAATCCCCATAAACTTGGCCGCTCGTTGCGAAAGAGGATGCGTGATGTGGACACCACCTAAAGGGATCATTAAAGGTGTGAAAATATCGATGGTACGATACTCAGTTTTGGGGACAATTCCATTCACCACGGGCTGAGGTTTATACCACTTGGTTTGTTCCCATGTATATAGCGCAACCTTTTCTTCAACGCCGGTGAGTTTGTCGCGTTTAGACCGATACCGTTTGGGCTGCACACCCGTCAAAAGAACACGGCCCTCTCTATACCAGGATTGGGCCGAGCGGCACTGTTTAACATTTGCGCGCGAGTAGATTGGAATCACCTCTCCCTTTAAAAAGAGGGTGCCGCAAGACTTTTTCGGCTCGAGAATCTCGGTTTTTTTTAGTTGGTGCTCTAGACAATATACTGGGTGACCAATAAAGTCCTGTACACGACTTGGAATTCCCTCATTCTTTACATGCCGCTGCAGGTCCTTGTACTCTCTAATATCTCGCGTCGCTAGAGTCTTTGGGGCAAATCGTGCCATCAACTGGTTATAGAGCTTTGCATAACGTGGGACGTAATCCATACGCTTTTTGCGAACCCTCGCGGAATATTTTGTAGTGTATCTGCGAGTGACGTCTCGGGCTGTCCCATCTTGGAACCAGGCTATACAGTACCGTAACATATTAGAGGTATCATTTTGGGGCGGTTCCAAAGGGGAATCTCGTCTCAAAATTTGCACGGTTTTTGTTGTAGGGTCTACTGTTATCCACTGCTGCTCATTATCATCCCATACTTCTGTCCAATACAACGGATAGATACTTGTGGTTTGTCCTGTACTTTTAAGGGTACCACCTTGATTCATGAAATCAGGGGGCTGGATCGAGCTAACAAGCCGACATTCGAGACCATGTGCACGTAGCAAAGCACAGAATACTTGACCACTTTGATCGATGCTCCCTCGCGTCTTCATTGCATCTGTAATGAAGTCCTGTTTCGTGAGTGGACCCTGAACTTGGCGACTTTTATCATTCACGTTCCTCCAATTTACCATATACAGGCCAATATTATCAGTGCGGAACTTAGTTCTCCACCAATTGACAGCCTGCATCAATCCCTGCAGTAGGGTTTTAGTTTTGAGAGTTGGACTGAGATGTTGCGGGGGTATGAGCAGCTGAAGAATGACTGAAGGAAGAAAATTTCGTAAAGTTAGCCTGAGTTGTCTATCCTGTATCCAAAAATTACGAGTACGAGTGTGTGCAAGCATTAGAGCAAAATATGAGGTATGTATCTGCAGTTTAAGCGACCGGGCCATTGTGTCTTTTTTCTGAGACTCGGGCTTTTGAAAATTTAGCTCCACGTCGTGAACGTCAATATCAAGGGGCTCTTCAAGCTCAACGTCGTCCCACTCATCTTCATCACTGCTTTCCACAAGCGTGCTTTGATCAGGATTACTTGCCTGATGCACCAATGGAAGCGGAGGCTCAGGAGTCAGGTCTTCTGGTTCTTCCCGTTTGATTCTCTTTTCATCAGCTTTATATTCTTTAAGCAATTCCAAGTACTGTGAAGGTACCTCGCGGTTACGCTTCATTGCTTATTATGCTTGCGCTCCGGGAAGTTGAGGGTCCCCTAAAAGAATTCTTAGTAAAGGGACCCGCCATAGATATATTATTTAGGAGATGACAGATTGTAGAATATTAGAAAAGCCTAGCCTACAAGATGTCGCTACAATTAGCTGCCCGAATCAATGAGCTCGTGGAGGAGCCTCGATGTGTCTATTTGGCCTTGGAGTCCATATTACCGCACTGCTTGAACCCTTCAAATACTTTGGAACGAATGGATCTAGCAGTCCAGCTCACTGCGTGCGAGTACAAAGCAGCAAGCCTTGATTTCCCCTTGGTTTGCAATGATACGAATATGCTACAAACATGCATGTTCCAGCTGGAAAGTAGGGGCCAGTGGTGGACAAGTTATAGCAAAAATCACCAGACGGTGGGTCAGATTTGTATAGAGTATCAACCTGAGTTCGAGGCTCAACAGGCAGCTCAATTGTACCGCAACCTCTCACATCTCACTAAAGATTATATGGACGATATAGCCGCAGCTTATCAGGAGCTAAGAGATGTCTATCAAACAGTCGAGATACAATCAAGTATATTATCTACTATGAGTAATGTTCTCAAGGACTTGCAGCTTCAAGTAGAGGCGCTCACAACAGATATCACCAAGTCAGGCGAGTACACGCATAACTTTTCAAAAGGTCTTTATGCATTAAAATTCCAGAATGAGGACCTTCAATTCCTCAACAACCAGATGGTGAGTAGTATGGTTACCACGGTCTCCAGCCTTGAGACTTTTAATGAGCTTCTCATAGGTCAAACTCAGAGTGTCTCGGGAAATTTAAGCATGATTGAGGCGCATGCGTTGGAGATTCAAAGAATACAGAGTTCAACATTAGAGAGCGCTCTCAATGCTTCTACTATAGTAAAGTCAACCGCACAGGAGCTTAAACTTCACAGTGGCACCTTATTACAAGGATTAGGCTACTTGCGATCGTTTGTTGAACTTGTTTCCAAAGTAGGGCGCTTCTGTGCCATAGCTCTGGTAATTTCTGTCTTTTGGAGGTATCTCAGAAAAGAGTCGTCGTCGCCTTCGACTGGCAAACAAGAAAAAACGAAAAATGATTCCACAGCCAAATCGCATCTTTTATACTATTAGCGATAATTGGGTGCAGTATCAACAGAAGCCATGTCGTGAAGGGCATGATCATATGATGGCACACGGCTCAGAGTTTGTACATCTACCGAAGCGCTTGTGACAGGTGCTAATGTTGTCTCATTTTCTCGGCTAAGTTGCAAAGCGCGTAGTCTGGAAGTAAGCTGCTCGCGCTGAGATGCGTTCAAGGAACTCATCACGTCTCCACGCCATGCTGGTGTAGACCCACCGCTATGTACTGGACTGCTGGGTGTCAGCGGCGTGGCAACTTCGGAGAAAAGACGATCATAAACATGGTTTTGATAGTTGGGTGGTGCTCCATCGTCTTCATCCTGAGGTTGTGTATCCCTTGTACCAAACACCAGATGCTCATCACTAGTATGCCGTTCACTTACATTGGATGTACCTGTTACGGTATTGATCTCGACGTTATTTGCGACAACAGGTACACGCGGAGAAATGAATAAGGTTACTGGTAGCGATGCACGAAGCTCAGAGGTGTGTCCATCGGCGTTTTTGAGAGCTACCACGACTTTGAGCTTGTGGGTAACCTTGACATTGGGCTGCACCAAAGTGTCAGGTGTGACCTTTGATAATGAAGTGGGAAGTTCAATCGTTTTTACAAATGTCCATAGATCTAGCGAATCAATCACTGGTGGTTCATAAGCCTTCTCTACTACAACTGTCTCGATATTCGTATTTTGAGTTGTGGGCAAGTGCATTATAAGATTTTGCACAATAGACAATCTGATACGTCCAGGAGTCAAGCCCTTGAGCAGAGGCTGGAGATTGAAATGAACATCCGCTGAGCCTCCGATTGCAATTGCTTTTGAAGGGACTTCGATTGTGTACTCGACCTTTTTAGGCCACACATTTTCAATGGAGATTGACTGAGCCTGATCATATGTATCCACAGAAAGAGTGCGCATGATACGAATGTGCTTACGACCAATAAGATTGTGCTGAAATCTACCTCGCTCAACAGTAGCGACAAGCCAGTATACAATGTGAGCATTCTCATTACCTTCAATGGACTCGGGAACATTTCCAGGTACAATGACCTCAAAAGGGAGCTGGTGAGTACCGCCGGTTATTATCATATCTTTCTTATTGCTGGTAAGATGGTGCAAGCTCAAACTTGAGCTTGTGCGGCTCATAGGCGCGTGAGGACTAGCAGACTGCGGTGAGGTGTGGGCTGATTGCGAACCAGAATTGGAATTATGAGAAAAATATCCAGATAAACTCGACATTGAGCCCCCGGCACTAGGGGTGACTCGGCCGCTAGCGGGGTTTGAGCTTGCCCTTGACCCACTTGCACTCACCTTGTCAGTTAAGTCAAGCTCCTGTTCAAAAGCAGTCTTCTCGTAGCGTACGGGGTGGTTAACAGCTTGGCCTCGACTAACCTGGATCTGTTCATCCCACTTGAGCCGCATGGTGCCTACTACTTTGAGGGTGATCTTCTTCGCAGTGAAAGATTCGTGAGTGGTGAGGACAATCCTACCCGTCAACCGCACTAGCGGTGCAGTATCTGGAGTCCCCCGCAAAAGGACAACATTTTGAGAAGAGTCTGGGGTCAAAACGACCTCCAAACTCGCCCCCTGTTTTTTAGCTGGCATGCTTTGTGTCAATGACTAACTTCTCGATAGTGACCGTTATGCACTAGCCCTGCTAAGCACCTTAAAGGGTAATTCGTTCCCGAGCCGAGCGCGTAGTACACGGGCCCGGCCGGGTATTCTTGCTAGTCTATAATAGCTTATTATGATTGACTCTCTATTCTCATTTACCCCTGTCTCACGATAGGGAATGGGCATGACGTTTTACAGGCTCATGTGAGCTAAGCTTGGGTGCATATGCAGCTGCCTCGTGGCGACCTGACCCTAGTTCGTAGTGAAAGCACTTCCAGGCCAGTACCTTGGATCTAAGAAACAAAGATCTTCAAAGTTTCGTGAAGTTGTGATACTCTATGTTGATATATTTTGCAGCAAAAGGGTGCATTAATGACTGTGTGCTCTCGCTAGCCTGAAAGAATCCTTACTCGTGTACTTGCATGGGAGTAGATCGTGTCACTCTAGGATAAGCTATGGATACAGGCCACAATTTAAGGCAATCACTAATGAGCTATTACTGCCATGAGCTCACAAGATCGGGATCTCGCTGCGTACGCCATGCGTGAACTGTAGATTGCAGGTATGTTATACCAAGTGCTAGGTCTCGGTGAAAAAATTTTCAATTTGGAGATAAATAGCTATTAAAATTAGAACTCATCTATACATTTTTTAGCAGAACACCGTTTGAGGTATCAATTTAGTGGTATTTAATTTCAAGCATCACTGACACTACCACCTTCACAATCGCAAATCGCGAATGGATCAAGGATCTTTCTTTCATGCCTTTTTATTTTTGGTGCAATATTGGAATTATGGGTCAGTCTTGTAGACAGCATATGCCCGAACCTTGGACGTATTTATCAGGATTCTTCTCTTATCACTATCTGTCGGCCGGGCCCACATGATGACAAAGTCGGATAAACGTACATGCATCATACTGATGAAAGTAAGGATATAGAATTCGATACCCAAGTCCCGTGGCTAGCATCAAGAATAGCTGTATATAAGCACTAAAGTTAAAAGTGACTATACCAGGACTGAGAAATACAGGCATCTAGTAGCATCAAAGGTCAACGAATATCAGACCCCAATGAGTAGGCATTTTCAAAAATCAACATTTCCGATAATCTTAAGAGCAGTTAGATGGTATAGGCCCAGCTGGAATACATGAAACAGCTCAAACAGTACTATTCGTAAGGACTGGAAGAAAAAACTCGTGCATTAATACACCCAATGATCACTCGTCGACGACCCTCTTTTCGTAACCTTCACGGTCTACCATATCAGGAGGTAACTAGTGCAGGGTTCCACATAGGAGAGTTGGGCTAGGGGAGTGAAGACTTCAGCCAAAATCTGTGATTTTCTAAGGTTTCCGTCCAATTCCATCTGGATATTCTCTGGTTTAATATCGCGATGGATGTTCTCCGAGAGTAGATAAATAATAAATCACACTCACAGCCCACCAGGCCACGGGTGCAACCACAGACTTTCATACTTGGCTCTACTATATCTATTAAGCGTATATATCCGCCATTTAGAGACCAAAAGCGAGGTTCTTTGGAGCAGGAGCGGCGCCTTCAACACCAGTAACGTAGGCTCTAGTAAGTCCACCATCAACCATAAAGTCCTGACCGGTAATGTAGGAGGCATCATCCGAAGCCAGAAACACCGCTGCCTTGGCTTGCTCAATAGCCTCTCCAAAGCGTCCCATGGGGAGATGGACAGTGCGGCGATTCTTCTTTTCTTCAGTGTCCAGAAATTCCTGAAGAAGAGGAGTGTTGAGAGGGCCAGGGCACAAGGAGTTGACGCGGATATTGCGCTGAGCATAGCACACTGCCAACTCACGGCTAATAGCCAAAACAGCACCCTTGGAGGCAGTGTAAGCGATTTGAGGAGTAGCAGCACCCATCAAGCCAACAAAAGAGCCAGTATTGATGATTGAACCAGTGACTTTTTTGTTTTCAAGAATTGAGTTGATAGCAGCACGACAACCATACACAACACCCTTGACGTTAATTGCCTGGGTAAGGTCCCAAATTTTCTCCGATGTATTGAGAATTCCATCATCTTGAGGGTGCATGATACCGGCGTTATTGAACATAACGTCGACACCTCCCCATTGTTCAGCTGCATCCACAAGTTCCTTAACACTATCCTCACTGGAAACGTCACAAACTTTGGATAGGAGCTTTCCCTTGAAGTCACCACTCACTTGCTTTACTGTTGACTCGGCTTTCTCTAGACCTTGGGCATTGATGTCGGAAATGATAACGTTGGCGCCCTCTTTAAGAAATTGGATAGCAGTTTCAAGTCCAATACCACCAGCAGCTCCAGTAATGATACAATTCTTTCCCTCGAGACGCATTGATGTTATAGATCAGTCTTTAGACCGGTGTATACTCGAGCTCTTATATATTCCGGGGAATGGTGGTGGCGTGGAGTGGGGCGCTAATCGATACCCTAGCCCTATAAGAGGACTTCACTTTTTTTGTAGCTAGAATAGATTTCGAACTATGGCCCATGGTTTGATTAGCACGGATATGAAATCGAAATTATGATATCCGGAGCTGTGTTCAATTGAGGCTATAACTCGGCCCTTGGACTAGGGCATCACACTCACTGTTGTGTAGGATATCATAACCCTAGCCCTGCCCTGAACCACGGCCATACTACTTGGGGATGGGGCGCTTATCGCGTCTCTCTACACAACTGCTGTAATACGGGCAGCAATCATCAACCCCGCTTCTTCTCCCAACATCATCACAAAAAAACTCCAATGTTTAAACGAGGAGTCGAGCGTAAACTAGATACCAATACCTTTGTCGCTGGTATTGATGCTGATGGTCAGCTTCGTGGCAAGTTCGTTCCAGGGTGTAAAACCAGTGGGTCATTGGTTCCATTCTGCAGTGTTGTCTTTGGGTGGGACTGCAATGATCTTCAGTACAATGACGGTTATGGAAATGTTGCTGATCCTAACACGGGTTATGGTGATTTAGACCTTCATTTAGATTGGTCTCGCCAGTATTGGCTCCCTAAGCATGGACACGATACCGAATTGGTTCTAGGCTTCTTCTCCAAAAGCGGCGATTCGGTACCTTTGCACTGCGATCCCCGTTCACTGTTGCGTAGGGTGCTCGACACGAGCACAACTATTGCTAAAGCTGGCGCCGAAATTGAGTTTTACAATTTCAAGCAGTCCAGTGCCGAGATCGATGCTCTCTCCTCAACAAATCAAACAGTGCACTTAACTGTTGGTATGCACGGTTATAGTGCGCTTCGCCCAGTCGAAATGAAGTCGTATTGGGACGCTATATTAGATTCCAGCAGCCGTTTTGGTATTACATTCGATACCTGGCACTCTGAGAGTGGTCCTGGCGTTTATGAATGCGCCCTCAAATATCAGGATGCTGATATCATGGCTGATCAGGTCACGCTTTTCAAATATGCTGTGCGTACGTGCGATCCATCAATTACACCCTGCTTCATGGCGAAACCCAAATCCGGAATGCCCGGAAACTCTGGACACCTTCACTGCTCTCTGTGGACCCCAGACGGCCAGAGTGTTTTTGCCGCCAAGGAGCCCACTAACGTGTTCCCTGAAACTAAGTGGTTGTCAATGGAAGGTCATTGGTTTTTGGCTGGTTTGATCGAAGCTCTTCCTGATATTATGCTCATGTTTGCTCCAAATATCAATTCCTATAAACGACTGGACCCGTCATTTTGGGCCCCGGTCACTGTGACCTGGGGAAGTGATAACCGCTTATCTTCGATCCGCCTCATTGATTGCAAAGAAAATTCTAAGTCTTGCAGATTTGAGGTACGCATTCCTGGTGCAGATTTAATCCCTCACTTTGCTCTAGCAGCTATTTTTGGTGCTGGCTTTAGAGGTATCAAGAACAAGACTTCACTGACTTTACCGCCCGTACGTACCAAGGCGGACATCATCGCCAGTGAACCTTTACCCCACACTTTGACCGATTCTATCAAGAGATTCCAAGCACCAAAGTCAATCGCTCGCGAAATGTTTGGCGATGAGTTTGTGGAGCATTATGCTGGCACCCGTAAACACGAATTGAATCTCTACAACAAGCAAGTGAGCGAATGGGAATTCAAGCGCTATATTGGAACTTGTTGAAATATGTATATTGTCAATATCTATTTTTTATACATTCTATTCATCTTTGCAGATGAGTGTGCCCAATGCTCAAAAGCAATTAGCAGCAGCCATGACGGCCGTGCTTGGAGCAAGGAGGACCACAGTTGCAGTTTCCGTGCTTGTCGCAGCACTTGTCCTTAGCAAAGGAGGTCTGAGCGGGCCAAACAACATAAGACTCAGTGCGGGTTAAAGTGAAAGTCTGCTCGGGATGGAAGACGTGAGTAGAAGTCTGGCAGTGGTTGATGACCTCTGTACGAGTCTCTTGAGAAGTATGAACCTCATGCTGAGTCTCACAGCCAGTCTTGGTGCTAACTTCGACGAAAACCTTCTCACCGTGCTCGGGGCAGACACCGTGGGGGTACTTGTCCTGGTTGTGTGCCTTGCCGGCAGCGCAGAGACAGGCGCCAGGGCACAAAAGGCAGGGCTTTTTGAACTCAGGCTTCTTGAAGCCGTGAGGCTTACTGTGATGTTCCTTAGCATGGCAAGGGGCAGGCTCACCACCACAGGGAGCAGAGCCATGAGCGAGAGCGGCAGAAGCAAGAGCGAAAATGAGAGAAAGTTGCATTGAAAAGGAAGTAAAGAGTTGGTGATAATCAAGGAGAATATCGGACCACTATATAGTCCTAACTACTGCCATGATACCGCTCTGCCTCCACCGAGATCTCCTTCCTAGTTGGGGAACCGTGCGAATACTTAGCGACTAATAGTCGCAAGAATGATGTCATTGGATCTCAAATCAGCCCCATCGGTAGTTTATGCGATTCCACGTTGCTTCATGATGTGCCGCCCGGTAAAGCCGCACTTACATGCTATCAACATCTTATTAGGCGAAATCGTAAAACTAGCTAGCGGATAAATATGTATTTTTTCAGTCACCTCGAGCCCAAAGCATGATGGTTAATATGATGGAGCTCACTTCTTACCGAGCTGGCGAGGCGTGGATCAATGGACATTGCATTAGTGAGATGTTTGATAGCTAGTGAGTTATCCTCCATCAAGCGGTACAATTTCCCGAGGGTATAATGAACTTCCGCATCATTGGGTTCTGCGTCACGCAATGATTTGAGCTCAATAAGCGCCTGGTCGTACTGCATATTTCTCATGAAGGAAAGCGCGATCTGGTACCGGGCCGCTAAAGAGTCAGGATCGAGGGTACGCGCACGTTGGTAAAGCTTTAAAGCAGTAGCATGGTCCCCTTTTCCTTCATATATTACCCCCATCAAAGCGAGGACGGCGGGGTTATTTGGGTTGATGCGTATGGCCTGAGTGCAGAAGCTCTCTGCACCATCGAATTCATCTGTGCGGTAATATACCATTGCAATTCCAAAATAAGCACTGTAGCAGAGCGGGTCTGTGTCGATTGCACACCTGAATTTGTTTGTCGCAGTTTGTAGCTCCTCATTCAGTAGGAACTCGTGACCCTGGAGAGTATAGGCGAATGCACAACACTTATTTAGCTGAACAGCTCGATCAAAGCACTCAATGGCATTTGTAACATCATTTTGAAGACTAAAAGAGTTACCCGCAGCACACCAAGATTCCCAGGCTTCTCTATCTGTTGATACCATTTCATGAGCCAAAGAAGCCAGTTTGGCGCTATCCTTGAGATGCCATAATACTGTTGAATAACATTCCATATCCTGAGTTCTAAAAGGGTCAATAGTATGGAGGTGTCCATAGGCCTCCGCAGCTTTTTTGTAGTCTAACAACTCATAATAGCACTTTCCAGCAATAGCCAACATTGTGGGGGTATTTTGGTGCTGCCCAGGGAGCTTCTCAATCTCCGCCAGGGCCTGCCTCATTTCATACTTGCTGATGAATTGAAGCGCCATGTAATATATTTTGAAAATTCCCTCGATACTAATCTCCCCTTCAGTACCTCGTGGTCTCTCAAGATGCAATACAGATGTGTCTGAATCAAATAGTGTGTTGGGGCACAGGAAATTATCGTCACCATCACCAATACCTCTATAAATTTTGTTTCGCCGGGGTGCCATAGGCAATGCGGGTTGCTCGGGTGTTTTTAGTGGGGTAGGGGTGATGTTCCGGTACCCTCTCGGCGGCGGAATATGTATTGGAGTATCCATCTGCTGTTGTAGATGAGAATGTCCGCCTGATGGAGCTCTGAGCGGGGTTCCGTGCGTATTCGCATAACTACTCCGACGATTGATCAGAAGCGGGGTTCTAGGAACAGCAACTGGACTTCTCACGAGATTTGACAAGCCGAGTGCAGCAATATGCTCCTCTTTATGCTCCGAAAATAGAGGATTGATGTCAAGCTTGACGCCAGGAATAGATATTAACCTCGTTACATGCTCCACTAACAGTGGGTCCTGTTTTGCGGATTGTGCAAGTGAAACAGCAGCATATATATTGTCACCATCCTGTTCCCGGAGTTTACCCAGTAGTAAGTTCAATGCCGCAAGAGAAGGGCATCCTCTGCGGTCTGGTATGGGAACCCAAGGCTTTGCTGCGTTCAGCGCACTGATACCCTGACCGAATTTACTAGTTTTTAGTGCGCACTGAGCGTATAAGTAGACGCTGGGGAGGTACTTTTCCCCATCAAGAAGCTTCGCAGCAGACTCATACCGCTTAAGACGGTAGAGCACCAGCCCATGCAAATATTTGGATTCATCACTTGGCTTGAATGTATAAAGCTGTTCTGCGCTAAAAAGTGCCCCTTCAAACAGGTCTAAATCTAGCAGTTGCCAAATATGCTGATCCAGGTCAAGCATGTAAACAGAGCACGTGAGGGTTGTGACAATAGCTTGATGGAGTCTACTCTAACGTGATGAATGTTGTAATACCTAATTGTAGCTAGGATTTCAAGATTCTCGGGTTTGTTTTCTGGAAGTTCCACTATCACAACTAATTTGCACGAAGTAAGATATACTCACTGCTGAGACCTTGGTGCCATCCCAAGTTGCAACAGCTACCGAGCCTGCATAACTTTTCCATCCTACATCCTCCTAGGAGTGATCCTCAAACGAGCCTATATTTTAGTCTTTTTCGCACAAGTGCAGTTACTATATTACATTAAATATTCCTAATCCCTACCTTGGTGGTTATTGTTGCGCCGGCGATTGTTTCTCTGAGCGTATGGCTTGTGTTGGTTAAGCTCCCGCTCCCGCTCGAGACGGTCTTGCTCGCGGCGCTCCTCACGTTTAATGTGGCGCTCTTCTTTGATAGCATCTAGTAAGCTATCAGGAATTCGTACGTATTTGATCAGTGTTCCACGGATATAGATCTCGTCCATTTTCTTGAACTTTTGACCATCAGCACTGGTGAAAATCACATCCTTGAGCAAGATGTTCATCCATGTATCGCATGCAGCCATTGTTCCGTTAACACTTTCGCCGCTTTTTAGCTCTACGAGCAGAGGTCCTCCTTGTGAAGCATTCAACAGAGATAGGGGGAGCATGTTTAGTCACCGCCATCAATCGACCACCAAGATGCTCGGGGCTTGAGGGTGTCAGGATTCTTTAGGGCTGGAAAAGCATGTTGATTGTGTATATAGATCCTGAAAGAGCATGGAGTTGAGACTATACATTACCTATGCTGTGTACAAGATCTGTTTGCTTACTATAATCCTCTTTCACCAAGTTTAAGGGGGGAAAAAAGTCTGCTCATAATGAGGTAGCAAAGTTGGCTTGCAGTGAACGTGGTAGCTTCTAATATTCTAAGTGTTTATAATAAGTTGTATACGGTGTCATTTGCAAAAAAAGGGTGACAAGGGGACGACACTGCAAAAAACCAAAGACACCGGGTCTAGGGGAATTTAAATACGCTGGCAGCACCGGGTGTTCATAACCTCGACACTACGATTGAAGTCTTGATTGGAAGAAGGTACGTCAATGGCAGGATTCTCCCGGAAAAATCCAACTGGTGTCAAACCGATAGTGATGCGCTCCTCAGGCATAACGGGCCAGTCCTCAATACGAGTGGCATGGGTGAGACCAAAAGAGTGCCAGAGAACAACATCATCGTCACGAACTTGTTCGTGACGCGCAACCATATCAGTAACGCCACCAACCTCTTCATGAGCTTGGTTAGTCCAAACACCTCCACCATAAAGCTCATTATCACGGTACTTGGAGACCCAAAAGTGATGGCTAGCAAATTCAGCACGGTTGAAGGCAGCATAGCCGGGGCGAGCCATGATCAGAGCCGATGGGCAAGCGTGGAGCTTGTAACCAACAGGCTTCATAGTGATGGGGTTGATCTTGCTTTCATTGACCACTTTGACGTAACGAGCGACTTCTTGCTTGCAGTCAAATGCAGAAGATTTTTCTACTGGGGTCTCCTCCATGTGGAAACCGACACCGTAGGGGTTCTCCTTGCCCTCAGGATCTTGCTTTGTATCAACGACTGTGACTGTGTTATTGTGTCCATCAATGGAAGGGTCGATACGCACGCTAAACATGTGCTGGTGATTGGCAGCCAAGGCGCTGGGGGAAACTATAGTACCCCAACGCGAAGTTTTACCCTCATCAATATATTGAGTAGAAACAATTCCGGTGGCTCTAATTTCCAACTCAACCTTGGCAGCCTGATCAAAATGCCAGGCAAAAATGTATTCATAGTTTGCAACAGTCAAGACAGTCTGCAAAACCAAGATACGACGGCGTGCGACGCGTGCCTTGTTGGTACGGTAGTTCAGGTGCTTATAGAGGATACCATCGTCCTGCTCGTGCATACAGACGACTTTTTTACGGTGTTCAACACTACCATCAGGCAAGGCAAGGTCGGTATCGAAGTAGCGAATAGTGCCTAGACAGTCGCAACCAAGCTCAAGAGAGTTGGCTGCAAAACCAGCACCAATGTCACCAAGGTCAAAGGCCTGTTTCCGGTGCAAAGGAGGACGAGGATCAGCATATGGGACCGTCATTTCAGATACACTCAGACGGTAAAACAGTTGCCGGCCTTCGTAGGAGACATCTTGGATAATGAGACCTTCACGAGGGGTAAAGCCCACACGGAATCGCCATTTCTGCCATTCAACAACGTTGTTATTGCAGGTAAAAGAGGGGCCCTCGGGCTGTACAACATTGTAGGGCTTAAGATCAGTTCTGGGCTTGATATCTTGGCGCAAACGCAAGTCATACTCACCGGGCTTAAAGTCCTCCAGAATTGGCTTGCTTGAATCACGAGTATTGTAGTCGAAGGATTTGTCACCTTCACCACCTGTGGCACAAAATTCAACGCTATTGACTTTGCGCTCGAGGACATCACAGATAATCACGATGGGGATAGGGAAAGCATATGAATTTGACTCGGAATCATTGTTTGCAGGATCGCGCATGTAAATGTAGAAAGCTACTAAACGAGGGAGAATTTCATCATCTTGGGCCCCATACATCCATCCATCAGGGGCAATGGCCTTGAGCTTGTCACCAGTAATGCCGAATTTAGCAAGAGCGTCTAGGACTTTGGGGTCTTCAAGCATAATCTTTTCAAGTAAGTCACTTTCGGGCTGGTCAATAGGTGGGTGAGAGCCTTCAGGGAATTTATGAATGCTCTGGACCTTATTTGTGTCGAGGTTTAAGAAAGCCTCCTCGGCACGATGGTCCTCAAGGACATAATAATACGAATGAGCCAACCGAGTAGGGGGATTAGGGAGCGGCTTGCCAGATTTTTCAGCTTCAAGATAAGGAATCATCTCCTTTTTGGGGGGTTCATAGAGGTGAATATTCTTGATGTGGAGAGTCTTCCCCTTGTGGGCATCAATCATGAGCTTGGAAGCTTGTTCGATTTCGGCACCACTAAGCTGATCAAAGGGATGAGGACGAGCCATTGTTGAAATTTGTAGGTGCGGAACGAATCAAGAGGGGGATCTTTATACCTAATTGGATTCATGCTTGCCCTCCCCTTACCCTAATATATGTGAGGCCATGCAGGGACGAACCGATTATTAGCGCTGTAGGAAATATCGGCTTTATGGAGTGGAATTGCGAGACTTTTCGACTAAAGATGATAAAAGCCCATTATTTCTAAGTTAATTACCGAAGTTTGGTATCAATTGCTTTTGCAGTCGAGTTTCGCTAACACATACTCGAATCGGCCCGAGCAACTTAGGTCTCAGAGCAGTGGCAAAGAGCACTAGTGGAAGCATGGCTGATCACTATGTCAACCCAATAATGCAGCAATAAAAGAGATAAAGAGAGTACATATGCTCAATTCTAATTTTTCAACTAAAGTAGGAGCCCTAATGTACTTGAATGTATTTAGGTAGCCATAAATTGTGGCTTTGCTTATTCCCCTCTGGCGGCTAAATGTATCAAGCAGGTGATGGGGCCAATCGTCTTTGCATATACATCTCGTTTAAGTACCTTTTGCATGAAATT